>JAPKLW010005378.1:582-21311 GCA_026898455.1 Plectranthus barbatus
CAGGTTCAATCTCATGAAAGAGATCGTGAGTAAGAAAATGACTGACGGCACCTCAGTGAGAGAGCACGTAGTTACCATGACTCACCTCATGGATGAACTGACGGTGCATGGTGGAGGTATCGACGCTGAGGCTAAGGTCGATATCATACTGAACTCTCTACCCAAGTCCTTTGAGAGTTTTAGACTGAATGTTGTCATGAACAAGAAAGAGTACACTCTTAACGAGTTACTCAATGACTTGATGGCAGCTGAATCGGTCATGAACCCTCAGAAGGTTGCCTTGGCTACTTCTGGTAATCTCTCTGCTGTACCGAAAGGTATGAAGCGGAAGAAAGGGATTAAGAAGTGGGCCAAGAAGACACCTTCCAAGGATGGTGGGGCTGGGAGAAAGCCTAAGGTGGCAACTGATAGGGACAGGTGCTTCAGGTGTGGTAAGAAAGGACATTGGAGAAAGGATTGTCCGAATCCCAAGGGACAAGGTATGCCATTTTGCATGTATAACTGTAAGCATGATTAGAGTTAGTTGTTGCTCTTCTAGAGCTGTAAGCACTGACTTGTTAATCATGTTGTTGTACTTTGCAGGGGACCGTGCCGACAAGGCTGGTGATTGATGGCAGGAAGATACCAAACTGGATGAAGGCAACGTTGTATGACGGAGCTTCATGGAGTTTTTCCTTTCCTTATGTTTTGATGTTTTGAGTACATTTGAGTTTTTTATTTGTGGGCCGTGGTTTATCGGTAGGACAAATTTTATCAACTGTTATGGATATTTGTTATTTATGATTTTATCATTGGCAGTAACAATGTTATCCATTGTGTTGATATATACTCCTTATGCTACTTTGATCAAAACATGTCCGCAAGCATTGCATGTAATTCATCTGTAATTGATAATCCTAGGAAGATAAAACTTACTTCTTCTGATGAGGATCTTACATATCTCTGGCACTTGAGACTCGGTCACATCAGCTTGAAGCGGATTCAAAGACTTGCAGATGACGGTACATTGGACTTAGTCCGGGCTGTACCTTATCAAGTCTGCGAATCCTGCATCGAGGGCAAGATGTCTACTAGGCCTTTCAAGGCTAGTCAGTCTCGAGCAGAGGATGTGTTGGAGTTGATCCATTCTGACTTGTGTGGACCGATGTCCACGCAGGCTCGTGGAGGGTACGAGTATTTCGTCACTTTCATTGACGACTACTCAAGGTACGGATACGTTTACCTGCTTCGCTATAAGTCTGAATGCTTTGAGAAATTCAAAAAATTCAAGGCTGAGGTAGAAAAGAAGGTCGGGAAAACTATCAAGTCACTGCAATCTGACCGCGGTGGCGAATACCTCGGTAACGAGTTTCTGCAGTATTTGTCAGAAAATGGGATTACATCCCAATGGACTGCACCGGGTACTCCCCAGCAAAACGGTGTTGCTGAAAGAAGAAATAGGACTCTTCTAGAGATGGTAAGATCAATGATGAGTTATGCAAACTTACCAATTTCGTTTTGGGGTTACGCATTGGAGACAGCAGCTTATGTGCTTAATGTGGTGCCTTCTAAATCAGTTCCTAAGACGCCTTCTGAGCTCTTCCTTGGTCGCAAACCTAGTTTGTGCAAGTTTAGAGTATGGGGCTGTCCGACACACGTACTGTCGAAGGAACCTGATAAATTAGAAAGCAGGTCAAAAGTAATGCTGTTCATAGGGTATCCCAGGCAAACGAAAGGTGGTTACTTTTACTGTCATGAGAGTCAAATAGTCGTTGTTAGCACCAACGCCAGATTCTTGGAGGACGAGTATGTGAGTAATCACAAGTCAAGGAGTGATATCGTTCTTCAAGAAATTGAGAACGAGAATGCAATTCCAAGGGAAGGAGAACGTGTAGATGTGGGTGCACCTGTGAGAGGTACAGCACCACAGACACGTTCTTCAGTGCAAGGTGCAGGACCACAAGTGACTGCACCTACTACTGACACGGCACCGATGCCTCGTCGCAGTGGGAGAGTTATTTTCCAACCGAAAAGGTACATGTTCGTGGGTGAGTCTTAGGACGTGATCCCGGAAGACGGACATGAGGACTCTAACCCATTGACTTACGAAGAGGCAGTGCAGGACAAGGATGTTGCCAAATGGCAAGTCGCCATGGATTCTGAGATTGAATCCATAACTGCTATGGATGTATACCAGAAAATTGATTTGTCGGATGGCTTTAGGGCCATAGGGTGCAAATGGGTATACAAGAGAAAGAAAGGGGCGGATGGAAAGATTACGGCTTTCAAGGCCAGGCTGGTGGCAAAGGGTTATAGTCAGAAAGAGGGCATTGATTATGACGAAACCTTTTCACCCGTAGCCATGCTCAAGTCCATCCGGATACTCCTTGCCATAGCTGCGCATATGGACCTCGAGATCTGGCAGATGGATGTCAAAACCGCTTTCCTAAACGGTTACCTTGAAGAAGGTAGGGACATCTATATGCAGCAACCCGAGGTTACATAAGCAAGGGCGAAGAACATCTTGTCTGGAAGCTTAAGAAGTCCTTGTATGGACTTAAGCAAGCTTCAAGGTCGTGGAACCTACGTTTCAACGATGTGATTAAATTCTATGGATTTGCACAGTTGGAAAACGAAAGTTGTGTTTTCCGACTTTGTGTCAGTGGGAGCGTGGTCTTCCTTGCACTATACGTTGATGACATACTCCTATTTGGAAACAACGAGGGAGTGATGTCCGAAATCAAGGTTTGGTTATCCGAACAGTTCCAAATGAAGGATCTGGGTGAAGCTGGCTACATTCTTGGGATTAAGGTCTTACGAGATCGTAAAAAAAGAATGTTGAGCTTATCCCAGGCATCCTATGTGGATACTGTGATAGCCCGGTTCAGCATGCAACTCGCCAAGAAAGGCTTGCTACCTTTCAGACATGGCGTTCGTCTTTCTAGTGGGCAGTGTCCTCAGACACAGCGGGAGAAAGACGAGATGAGTCTTGTACCATATGCTTCGGCTGTGGGTAGTCTCATGCATGCGATGCTGTGTACCAGGCCAGATATCTGTTATGCCGTTGGCATGGTAGCTAGATATCAGTCTAACCCTGGACAGGCGCACTGGACTGCTGTAAAGCATATCCTCAAGTATTTGAAAAGAACTAGGAATTTCTGCCTAGTTTATCAAAGTGAGGATTTGTGCCCTGTGGGTTATACGCACTCGGATTTCCAAGGGGACCAGGATGAGAAGAAATCGACCTCAGGTTATGTGTTTACCCTGGGAGGTAGAGCTGTATCTTGGAGGAGCTCAAAGCAGAAATGCATTGCTGACTCCACCATGGAGGCGGAATATGTCGCCGCCTCCGACGCCTCGAAAGAGGGGGTGTGGCACCGGAACTACCTTTTAGAGTTGGGCGTGATCCCGAGTTTGCCGAGGAGCATCACAATTTATTGTGATAACTCTGGTGCGGTGGCAAACTCAAAGGAACCGCGGTCTCACAGGGCAAGCAAACACATAGAGAGAAAGTACCATATCATACGAGAAATCGTATCGAGGGGCGATGTGCTGATTAAGAAGATTGACACTGCTGACAATCTTGCTGATCCGTTTACAAAGAGCTTGCCGCAGAAGGTTTACGAAAGACATATTCGTGAGCTGGGTCTGAGGTGGATGCCGACCACTGATAGTGGTTAAAGACAGCAGACTAGATAGACAAACTGTATACTCTGTAATAGCTTAGTTATGCTTTGAGTATAAGTGGGAGATTGATGAGTTTTGTATACTGAAAGCATTTATTACAATGTGTATACAAAGGTTTATTTCTCCTATCTGTTAACAATCGTACATGTATGAACAATGGTATCCTCTTGTCTCACCGATAGGAATGATTTTGCTGCGTGTAGTAGATCGCAGAAGACAGTATGATCACTTGACCTAGTGAGACATAAACCATAATCACAGCCGAGACAGCGTGTGAGGATACGTCTGTCCGGATGGCTGCGGCATTGTCGGAATAAGTAGCTTGTCTTGGTTACTTGACATGCTGGTACGCAGAGGTAGCGTATTGATGGACCGCAGTGAGATATATTCGT
The DNA here is from genome assembly GCA_026898455.1 of Plectranthus barbatus. Classification (NCBI taxonomy): domain Eukaryota; kingdom Viridiplantae; phylum Streptophyta; class Magnoliopsida; order Lamiales; family Lamiaceae; genus Plectranthus; species Plectranthus barbatus. The sequence goes on from JAPKLW010005378.1 coordinate 4,641, forward strand.
CTGTTTAACATCAGCGAATAAAAGATCTCGTTATATTGATTGAGTCCAAACCCTAACGAAGGTTCAGGGGTTTGCACGGATTGACTGTTGCTTTGACTTGCCATGGTGGAGAGCCAACACAGCGCGCTCTTATATCCACATTTTGGGTAACAACAGTTCGTGTAGTACCGCCTGAGACTGAACTTAGGTAACCATATCCGAGTAATAGGATGGGGACATTCCCTGAGGAGCTCAATAACATTCATCGTGCCAAAGTCCTGCAGGCTGATTAAGTTCAGGCACGAGTGATAAGGTTTGAGTGGTACTACTCAGGAATAATAAGATATTAATTAATTGTAGTGAGAGCTTGTCAGAGGCTCCGATTAATTAATGAATGTTCGGTAACCTTAAATATGGGGATTCTCAATTAATGCAACCCGTTCTCACAACGTGGTAATAAAGGGGTAGGTCAGTATTAATTCTGTGGTGAAAAAGAATTAATATTAATTAATTAATTAATTGTGTCCTGGGTTGTGGACATGGGAATTAATTAATTTATAGGCCCACTTTATTATTTGCATTAGGTCCCAGGTCTGGCCCAAATAAGTGTGCTGAATTGAGCCCAGTAGCCCATTAGGGATAAAACCCTGGGTCTATAAATAGACCACTCTCTCTGGAAACCCTAGCCACCTTTGAACACATTCAAATCAGTGAAACCCTAGGGCAGCAGAGAGAGAGGCGCCGTTTATACTGGGAGAGGAGGAGAATTTCGATTCTGGTCCTACTCAGATTACAGATCTACGGAGTCCTCACCAGTAGTAGATCTGAACAGCGCCGGGATACAGATCTGAAGACCTGATCTGGAGAACAAGAGATTTCTTCTTTCTCTTCTTTATTTTCGAATTTTGTTCTTGAAATTAGGTTGCTAATTTCTGTTTCCGCAGACAAATTCGAATCGCGTGGTTGAATCGAAGTTTGGAATTCAAACGCGAAAGATCGATTCAGAGACTACGGAATAACGGTAAACCCTAAATCCACAATCTTGTATTAAATTCATAGGAGCATGCTAGGGTTTTGAGAATATTAATTATGAGCAATATCCATAGATCCGATCCGGTTCAGTTTGGTTTTGGTGATTCGGTTCACGGTAAAACCCTACACAAGCTTGGAGAAGAAGAAAAAACTGAAGTTGAGTTGCAAATCCCGGTAAGTATTTCTAACTCAGTTTTTGTTCCTGTAGCAAGCATTGATGAGGACTTTGAATCTTGTTGCTCAGATTCAGAAGATGTTACCCTCGAAATTTTAAATAGAGAATTTTCCAAGTTTTATTAATTAAAAAATATTTTGGTCGGCTTAAATACTTCACTGAAACTTAAAGTTTCTAAACTGACTGAGGAGATCCAAGGATCAAAGTCAGTAAGTGATGAGCTAGCCAAACTTAGAGAAGAGCATTATACTTTACTTGAATCTTTTAAATCTCTTTCTGAAGAATGTGAATCTCAAAAACTAAAAATTTCTAGTGATCAAAAGCGTATCTGTTCACTTTATTCTAGTGCTAGCAAAGTTTCAGAAGCTCTAAGTTTACAAAGAGATCCATCTGACAAGTCAGGACTAAGCTTTTTCGAAAATAATTTGAGCAATCATGCATCAACTTCTGAAACTAGAAATATTTATAATCATCACTTTAAGAAGGGTCTAGTTTAGAAGTGAAGTTGTTAGGTAGAGGAGTAGTCAGTATGGAAAAGGACTCCTTAGTGGCCAATCAGGATAAAGGGGAAAAGTCAGTTTCAAAACTGACTCCAGTACCCAAGCTTAAAAAGGATTTGACCTATAAGTCAAATAAACCTGAGATGAAGTCCGCTATGCCTAAGAAGTGGGTAAAACAGAATGTTCCTAATGCAAGGAAACCCACTTCAGCAGCTAAAACTGAACTTTATAGAAAGTCAGTTTCATTTTCGGATTCTAAAAATCTAAGGTTCCCTACTCATAATTCGTATGAGAGGAGAACTTATCCGTATAGGAAGGACATCTATACGAGGTCTGAGTCAAATCATTTTTCTATTTTTAGGACTAGGAAGACTATGCACCCCATACTAGTTTTCTGAGAACCCAACCGAAAGTCAGTTTCTGAGAAGTTAATTCCTAGAAATTCGGTTTCAAGAAACTCAGTTACTGAGAAGTCAATTCCTAGAAATTCGGTTTCAAGAAACTCAGTTTCAGGTAAGGTTTCGCATACCCACTGCATTCCTTCAAACATGCATAGAAATAACCTTCATTAGCTAAAAAGGAAGAGAAAGGGAGAGGAAGTTGTGACACCTAGGTTTAAGGTGAAGTAAGAATGGATTCCCAAAGGATGGATCCTTAAGACTAACCCTGCAGGACCCGCAGAAACACGGGTACTTTTAGTCTAACCCTTATTTGTTTTGCAGGTATAGGGTCACCAAAGTCAGCTCAAAAAGAAGAAAATAGCATGGATTTTGGACAGTGGATGCTCTACTCACATGACCGGAGAAAGAAATCTTCTTTCAAAACTGAATATGTCAAGAGGACCACTGGTCAGTTTTGGATATAACTCAAAATGGAGAGTATTCGACAAAGGATGCTAAGAGTGCAATGGAATCACCATCAACAACGTACCCTTAATCACCAACCTCAACTACAACCTGCTGAGTATCGATCAGCTTATCCAATCAGGGTATGAGGTGATTTTTGCCGAAGAAGATTGCTTGATCAACAAAAAAGACTCCAATGAGACTGTGCTTGAAGGTGTAAAGAAAGGTAGTCTCTACTTCGTTGATTGGGAGAGCGGAAAGCCTGACATGTGCCTTGTCGCAACAAGCTCATCCCAAGAAGGAGTCATCTGGCTATGGCATAAGAGACTTAGCCACTTGAATTTCCAATCGATCAAACACTTAGCCAAACACAAGCTTGTGGAAGGTCTACCAAAAGTCGGTTTCAAGAAGGAAGAATGTGTCTATAGAGCGTGAGAGATGGGAAAGCAAACCAGAGCTTCTTACAAAAATCAAGCCATCACAACAAGCACAGACAAGATCCTAGAACTACTTCATATGGATCTATTCGGACCAGTTAAGCCACCTACCATTGGAGGAAAGAGGTTCACTCTCGTTGTGGTAGATGACTACTCAAGATACACATGGGTAAGGCTGTTGAAGAGCAAGGACGAAGTGGAGATTCAACTTCCAGAGCTCATCCTTCAAGTGCAAAACAACAAGAGAGTCACCGCGAAGAGAATCAGATCTGACAACGGGACTGAGTTTTACAACGGTCCTCTGATGGATTTATGTGCTACGCTGGCATTGCTCATGAGAAGTAACCTCCAAGAACGCCCAAATGGTCTTGTCGAACGGAGAAACAAAACACTCAAGGAGGCAGTAAGGACTATGCTTGCTGAAGCTAATTTAAGATAAAGCTACTGGGGAGAAGCCTTGATGACAGCGTGTTATATTCAAAATAGAAGCTCTATCAACAGTCGCCATCACAAAACCCCATACGAAGTCTTCAATGATCGTAAGCCTTCTATAGCTCCTCTTCGTGCTTTTGGTTCTCCATGTTACATCCTTAATAATGGAAAGTCTAAGTTGAATACTTTCAGTCCCAAAGCGGATGAAGGTGTGTTTCTCGTGTATGGACACCCTTCATACAAGGAATACAAAGTACTTAACAAGACCACCGGACTTGTGGAATTAACATACTCTATTGTTTTTTATGAGTCTATTTTTGTGCGCAAGACCTTAAAGGACCTGGAACTTGGTGATTATGTGGTCAAAATGGCTTTGAGAAACTCAGTTTTGATAAAGAAGATCCAAATAAAGTTTCTCAGACTAGATCTGTGAATGATCATCCAAGTACTCCAGAGGACAAGACTGGTGATGCAATCGATCTTGCTGAGGCCATTGGTTCTTTAACGATAAACACAGGCATCAATCAAGGGGGAACTTCAGGAGACCAAGACAAAGCTCAGTTTGAAGGCCAAACTGAAACAGAGTTGCCTACTCAAACTGACTCACCAGACGATGGAGATGCTCATCCTAAAGAAGTTCAACCGGCAGTGCATCAAGAAGACCAAGGAACGCAACTTGTGGACATCACCACTAGAGAAGGAGACTCCAATCAAGGTGATGAAGATCGAGTTCATGTTCCAGACGGTGTAGTCATGATGGAATCAACCTTAGTTCAAGTTCCAGTATCGGGAGCAGATGGTGCTGAGTATCCTGGAGCATTCGTTCAACTTGTTGAAGTTACTCAACTCCAGAAGTTGAAATGGTTGAGAAACCATCCTGAGGAAGCCATGTTTGACAATGTTGCTAACTCAGTTCGCACGAGACAATGAAGTGCATTGCTTACTTGTTTTATCTCTCAATAAACAGAGCCTACGAAGATTGGAGATGCTCTGAAGTCAACTGACTGGATCAACGCCATGCAAGAGGAACTTGCTAAGTTTAGAAGAAATGAAGTTTGCTACTTGGTGGATCAACCAAATCATCAGTCAGTTATTGGTACCAAATGAGTCTTTAAAACAAGAGAGACGAGACAGGGAATATAGTAAGGAATAAAACAAAGGCTAGTAGCTAAAGGATATTCTCAATGTGAAGACATCGACTTCGATGAGACTTTTGCTCCGGTGGCCAGACTTGAGGCTATTCGACTATTCCTTGCTTATGTCGCTCACAACAACTTCATAATTTTCCAGACGGATGTGAAGAGTGCTTTTTTGAATGCAGAGCTCAAGGAAGAAGTATATGTGGAACAGCCCCCTGGCTTTGAAGAAGAAAATCAAGTAATATTGAGGAAGGCTCTCTATGGGTTAAAGCAAGCACCCAGAGCTTGGTATGAGACTTTGTCTCAGTTTCTCCTCAAGAATGGTTTCCAAAAAGGGAAAATTGACACAACGATATTCAGGATCAAGGATGGATCAGACTTGAGAATGCAACAAGAAGAATAAAAGAGAGAAGAACGAAGAAAGATTGAAGAGAAGGAGAGAATCAGAAGAAAAGAGAGAGAGGCCGTACTAGACAACTTCATGAAGGTAACGCTCGAGACTCTCAAGACTGTGAAGAAGACCACCGCCGGTTCTTCAGGTGCCAGAAATGCTGATGATTCAGACTCCTCGACAACGAAGAAGTAATCTATATTAACCTTATAAGTCCTCTTATCGAAAAACAAAATGTTTTTGAATTGGGTAGATGTTTCCTGTACCACATGGCATGATATTTTTAATGGAAACTAACCAAGGTTGAAGACAACATCTTATTGTCCAACACTGATCTAATTGAACTAGCTGAAATTACACACTCGGTGTAATCAGCAAACTGCGTGGATTGATGTTGTGTGTGTGTGATAGATTCCTATATGATTGCTTGATATGTGTGTGTGAATATGCTACGTGCTTATCTGATAAATGATCTGGAAGCCATTTACTTGAAGCAAAATATATAATAGAGCAATACCCTAGATATTTTGAGGGGGAACATTTAGGAACCATACTGAGTCTAAGGGAGTTGAGATGCTGAAAATAGATTTGATAGGAAAACCTTGTAATCTCAGTGATCAGTTTTCCCATGATCAGTTAGTATTAAAGCTCAGGATTGAGGCTTTGATCGCACCAAAAAGGGGGAAATTATTAAGAATATTGTTAGATGTCTTAAAACCCCTTTGTTGTCAATGTTTGTTTATTATATTTTGGTGCATCAAAGCTCAAACCGATCTAGTTTCTAGCAACTTATTATTGATTCGAAATGCAAAAGTCTTATATAGGTCATTTATAATCGAGTTGTAATAGAACTAGAAAAGAAGAATAAAAAATGATGAAGGAATCAACAGACTTGATGATTGCTGAAGAAGCTAGTAAAGGCTAGCAAACACGGAGGAATGCTGAACAAGAGAATACTGAAGAAGTAACGCCAGCATGCCGCAAAGATCTTAGCAAGTCTAATGAGACATCAACTTAATGCCCACCGCCAGCAAACACTCAACAACAATTAAGGAAGACACAAGTCGCAAATCAAAAGGATCCAAATCACAAAGAAACCTGACGAATCAAAGAATAGAATAATCATCAAACACAAGGGAGGTTTCAAGTTCAAAGTGAAAGATTCATTCTGAAAAAGAAGGCTACAAATAGGAGCTACGCAAATCAAAGACAAGGGAGACTTGAAAAGTCTCTGTATGTTGCAGAAAAAGGAAGAACATAGATTGACGAGCAACACCTTTGAGTCTAACGGATAAGATTCAAATGGTTGTTTGAATCTTCAACTATAAATAGGTGTTGTCCTAAAATGATTCAAAGGTTCGCGAAATTCTATCCAAAGAGGAAACAAAAGAAGATCCAAACATTCTCTACACTACGCGAACTCATCCAAGCTAGTACATAATTGAAGCTTGTTCACGAGCTATCATACTTGAAGCTCGAGACCTTTGATGTTTAACCTCTATAGGTTGATATTGGGATTCCTTCTATTCTTAGAAAGAATCTAGCAGTCACCTTGCCGTGCAAGCGTGATTATTACGAGCATCGCCAACACAAGGATAGGTTCTGGGAAGAACTATAAAACTCCCAACAGTTGACGTCCAAGGAGAAGGGAGATTTGTCCTCACTCTACGGAGCGACGAGGTGAAGATTGAAGACCGAGGTACTTGAAGGTGCGCTCTGACCAGACGGAGGAGCTGCTCAACGTTAGAGATCAAACCTGACCTTGTATTCAATTGATTAGTGAATTTGCAGTCAAAGGACTGAAGAGTGGACGTAGAACAGTTGTTCGAACCACTATAAATTCTTGTGTCTCCTTTACTGCTTTATTTCGTTATTTTGTGCATGCACATACTTGAAACTCAACACACCAAGTGTTGTAGTATAATCTGCAATTAATTTAACGAATATTGGAGCTAAAACATATTTGATAAATACTTGCTAAGTCGAGACCTTAGCAAGATAAATGCAAGACATTATTAATACTTCTGCTGCATATAATAACACTCCGATTGGGGACCAACAAGTATAATGACGATTTAAAATATTTTTTAGTTTTTATATTATAATGATAGAGAATCAATATTTTAATTAAAAAATTTGGTTGGGTTTTGGTCACTGATGGAAAGGTAAATATAATAAATATTTTATTAAATATTCAGGTCATGTCTGATTCTTGATTAGGATAGTCTTATGATATGGTATAATTACTCCATCGATTATACTTCGCAGGCATAACTGTAAATTTAGTTATTGAAAGCAAAAAAAGAAATTGCAGAAATCTTATCATGAATCTTCTATAATAATGGATATTTATACATTTTTTATTTTTGAAAAAAAATTATTTGTGTCATTCAACACGTCTTTCATTGATAGTCTATAAATTATTATTTGCTAAAAATGACAAGTTTGTGGAAATATGTATGTTTTTTGTGGCTACTGCACATGTTAAGGATGTATGGTTTATAGAGAGGGACCAAAAAAGTTGAGATATTCTTTCATTAGACGGTTTGATAAATCATTTGCAAACCATTTTCTCATATTCATTTTTGTGATTTTTTTTAAAAAAAATCATTTTATCACTTATTAGATAAAATTACTTTCAATTTCAAACTACAAAAATGATTTATACTAAAATCCTAAATTTCAATTCAACTGATTTAGTTAGACTTATTTACTCGCATCACCATGCGCTCATCATCTCAAATTTAATCTTAAATAAATGGAAAAGAGACTTCGCAAGTATAGCATGAATTCAACAACATGGTAGTTGTTAATATTTGAAAGAAATGTGTCTTAACAAAACTGTCGTGAAAACTTCAATAATTCATATAAAAAATCATCATAGATAAAAATAACACTTTTTAATATAGGTTGAGAGTATGATCATCCACATTCACTTATCAATTACTAAAGCTCCCTCACTTGCAAAGTGTTCCTAGATCGACCTTGGATTCATCAACTTGTCAATCATAGATTTGCAACATTATCCTTAAATTGGATGTGTAATAACAATAAAATGGATATATTTAATTATAATTTTATTTTATTTAAGTAGTAGGTGTATACATTTAATGTACTTATATGTTAGGTGATTGGAAATATGATTGTTAGGGGTATTTTGATACATACTCCACGAACATATGTTGGAGTTTCTATGCATTATTTTGAGATTTTAATTTTTTTTTAGAATAAATCAAATCTTGCACTATGGTGCATGGTGTTACTTTCATAAATGATGAGTGGGATCACAAAAATTAATGGATGCATTTGAAATCATATGTGATATTTATCTTTGTTGTAAAAATTGATGTTTAAGATAACCTAGATACTAAGCAATCTCTAAGTGAATAAAAATTCTCAAATTATTGTATCTAAGTCATTAGGTGTAATCGGCGTTTAGGCACCGCCTAAGCAGGTTAGGATGGTTTAGATGCCGATCTAAGTAGCCGAGTGGGCAAGCTAAGTGTTGCCTTGTCAGTCTAAGTGTATATTAATCATATGCAATGTTGTAAAACTTGCTAGGCGCTCCTCGAGCGCCCAACGAGGCCTAGCACCTAGGTAGTCTAGGCCCCGCCTAGACGGTCTCTAGACATTTGTCATATTTTAGTTATTTTTTGTATATATTTCAAATATTCAAGCATTTCAACAAAGTAAAGTATGATGCATATTTAACCAAAAGTCCTAAATAAATATTCTAAAACTATGTAAATATCAAATATTCAGTAAAACAACAAAATAACCTTGATGCAAACATTCCAGTATATAAAAGTTTAAATCATTCAAAATAAGAAACAATCTAAAACAATTCCAAAATAAAAGTTTTGATATTTTTAAAATCCTCATACGCAATCAAACACCGTGATCTTGAAAAAGTCCAAATCTATGTATGTATGTATGTATGTATGTGTGTGTGTGTGTGTGTGTGCGTGAGCGCTCGTGTGCGCCTGTTATTTTACCTAATTATCAAGAAAATTCCGTCCAAATTGCCTGATCGGCCGCCCAACCTGAATAATCAACCGCCCATGCCTGAGTAGTCCTGTCGCCCAATCCCAGTAGTCATCGAGTACATCACTGCAAAAAAAAAATTAAATGTCCAGAAGCACCGATTATGGATGTCTCAATTTGGCTGGGGTTGCCTAATGCCTCGGTACAGAGTAGGCGGCCACCCAAGTTGAGTTTTACAACATAGATTATATATATTAAATATAAAAATGTAGTTTACTAATTAAGTACCGTATATAAATTGTATAGTGATTTTTACAACTCTAGTATTTTGTGTAAATTTAACATTATTCCCCTACATTATCTTTATATATATTAAAATTAAACTGTACCCTATAAATGGAAATATTAGTTACATTAATTAGTCATTAACTGAACTAATTAGTTAATTAATCATAAACTGAAAACATTCTATACAGTAAAACCTCTATAAATTAATATACTTGGGACCAAAGAATTCTATTAATTTACAGGAATATTATTATATCGATAAATTAATAATTTATTAATTTAAATAATTTTTCGGAAAATATAATTTTGATAAAAATAAATATTGCAAGTTAAACTAATTGAATTTAATATTTTATTCATGAATTTACAAGTATCTATTAAGTTCATTGTAATTAATAAAAAAATAAGTTAGAAACTATGTATTGATTCGTGTAACTAACAAAATATGTATATTTATGTATGTACTAAATATATTCATTTATCTACTAAATACATTCATGTATCTATGTATTAAGGTCAATCGTAATTAATCAAATGGGTTGAAAACTATGAATTGTTTTAATGTAACTAATTAAATACATTCATATGTGATAAGTAAAGATGAAGTTGAATTAGAGACCTCAACACCGGAACTTGTGGGTGTAATTAGAAAAGTTAGAGATGAAGTTGAATTGTATTTGAATTTAAAAAATAAATAGATTATAGTAGATTCATGTTGGTCCTTGAATATCAGAGTCGTCGTGTTGATAACTTAACACGAAATACAGCGGAATAGTTTAAAGTCTCTTGCACTTATGATTGTTAAAAGATGTTTCTTAGCTCAAGTGGTTACTTAGGTATGATTTCAGATATACTCTAGCAACTCTGTTGCTAGGTTTCAAAAATAATCTTGGAACAGTAAAGTAATAAAACAGTAAATGGACACAAGATTTATAGTGGTTCGATCAAATAGATCTACGTCCACTCCTTAGCCGAAACGCTAAGAATTTCACTAGAAAAGTATACAGATTACAAGGAATCGCCTTTCCAGTTAAGTAGGCAGTGAGCTTTCGGCCTGGCTACTTGACAGCTATCCTCCGTGAGTCTGAACTTCTCTGATCACAGCTCCGGTCAAGTCAAGGGCACACCTTCGTAAAACTTGTCCTTCGCAAATGAGGCTTTTTTAGTTTGCCTCTTATCTTAACAAGTATGCAGCTAACGCCCGTCTGAGTCAATCCTTTTCAAGACTGACTGTTGGATAATCATAGTAAAGAGATTATCCCAATGATTGAAGATTCTTATCAAAGATTCAAGAATCTTCAAGGCTGAGTGTCAGATATTGAATGCGAAGACACTCTTGGTTGTTGAGGGCTTTGAATGTGCTTTTTTATCACGAGCTCTCAACTGACTACTTTTTCTTGTTCGCTTTGTCAAAGGAATCTCACACTTGAATGAAATGTAATTGAAGCGGTTATCAAGGTAGTAAAAGCAGTAGTCGATCCAGTCCTGGAATCTGCCTTTTATAGTTGGAGATTCAAAACTTGAATCTCCATACCCGTTAGACACAACGGCTTCTTCGTCCCAGAATGGATTAACTCGTCAGAATACTTTTTAAAGTAGAGATGTACTTTCCAAGCTACTTAGGGAAAGTCTCGTCCCTTGTGTGTCCTTTTTGTCAGAGTGGCAGTCCGTCTTCAGCTTTTGAATCTTGCCCTTTGTTATGCTAGGAGTTGCTGAAGCCTTTTACTGCCTTCGATCCTTTGACTTCTTTTGTTTCAGACTCTATACTTCGTTGCTGAAAGGTCCGAATGCTAACACCTTAGCATTCTGTCAGACGTACTTCCAGCCATTTGCTAGTGATCTTTTGTTGGCTTGTTTCTCTAGCAGATTGCGAGTAGACTGCTGACATCAACTGCTTTACGTCTGCTAGGAAGTCTTCTCAGCATACTAGTCTATTACAACTCAATGTATAACTTATACAGGACTTTACAAGTTGTGTTAGACTCTCTAGATTTCAGCAAATGATCGACCAACTAAATAAGGTTTGATCCAACAAAACCTTTTACAAATAAGTCCTAAGGGAGATTTTTGGAATAATTCCCAACAATTTCCCCCTTTTTGGTGCGATCAAAGCTTACTATCATTTGCTGACCATAAGTGGAAGAATGTCTGTTGGTCCCGGTTTATCAGGGTATAACTTGGCAGCGGAAAATGTGTTTGTTCGTTTCTTGCACTCTGCTGGTTACTCAGCTGACTGGGACCTTGTCAGCTGGTAAGTCAACTGGCACTATGAGTACTCAGCTGACTGGCGACTGGCTGGTCAGCTGGTAGCTCAAGACTTAGAATATTTTTAGCCTTGTTTGCACAGTTATATCAGTTTTCAGATATACACCAGCACTTGGGTGCTGGGTTTCAAATACAAATTTAAATACTGAAAGCAGATAAAGGCAAAGGATTTTTATAGTGGTTCGATCAACTGATCTACGTCCACTCTCCAGTCGACTCACTGGAAATTCACTATAAGAGTAATCCGGTACAAAGTTCCTACGATCTATCTCCAGCTGGTAAATGCCCCGTCTACCAGTCCACTGGATCAACCGCTCCCGGTCCTTGTCCTTCTTCAACTCTTCGTCAGATGGATGGAGTGCGAGCACGTCACTTCAACCTCCTCCTCTGACTGGTTGGGTGTTGAGTTCTCCCAAGAACGTAAATCCTCTGCGGCAAACTGCCCGTAATAACTCAAGAGCTGGCTGGCTCTAGAGCTGCTATGTTCTTCCTCAGAAAGAGAAAGAACACCAAGCGAGGTCTGTAACTTACAAGCTAGAAGCTTGAAGTCTCGTGTTTGAATAAATCAACACACGGATAGCCTTTAGAAAAAGGCCTCGAAAGTTGTATGCTTTTACTTGCTTGAGCGTAATAAATTTCAGTCTTTCGGTAGGTGAAGAGTTGGCCAAGAACATTGAATGTTGATGGATCCCAGGTATTTATAGCCGAGGGATCCCATTCAAATATTCTAGCCGTTTGGACACATCCGGAATGGTCTCTGTCCGCGCATGTCCTTCTGACGGCGGCAGGTAGGAATTTCCGGAAAGCGCCATGCTTGTGTCCGCTTTTTCTGACACAGACCTCTTTGTGTCAGAACGGCTCTATTCGTCAGTACGAGGAATCGGAACTGGTGTCTTGAACTGATAGACTTTAAGGATATCCTTCCTTAAAGTCTTACTTTGTCAGTACATTCCTCAGACGAATCTTCTTTTTGTCTCTAAGACTCTGGGAGAGCGAATCTTCAATTCTGCTGGTAACATCCGACTGGTAGATCGTGCTGGTGATCTTGTGCTGGCAGTCTCTGCTGGTGACTTAGCGCTTGCACAATCTTAGTCTACCAATTTGTCTGGATGTTAACTCTTGGAATCTCCCATGACTGGTGGCTTCACCGCTGGTGAATAGTGTTAGCCAGAACACGTATTCTGCTGGTAGGATTTGTCAGCCTCCTGCTGGTGAAATCCTTCCAACTGGTGAACAGTAGCCAGTCATTAGCTCTTGACTCCATGCTGATGAACAGTGTCAGTATGGGTCTGTCAGTCGTCTGCTGGTGAGACTTCTCTCAACTGGTAAGCACATCTCATGCTGGTGAACAGTAGCCAGCATGAGTCTTGATCAGCTACGACTTACAACTCAAAAGACCTAAACAGGACTTTACATTTGAGATTAGAGCTATTCTAGAGACAAACTGACGCTGGTTGGACTTAGGATTTGATCCACCAAAACACTTAAACACCAAATCAAAGATCTAAGCTATCAACTGGGGAAGGGAAACTTAGATAATTTTCCCAACAATTTCCCCCTTTTTGGTGCGATCAAAGCCTAACCAGCGAGCACTCAGCTGATGAGGAAAGTTACAAAGTATTTCTGGGTTTTACAAGTAAACCTATCAGATCTAAACCCATGAAACCACTTCCTCACATCAGCTCTAACCTAAGGATCTTCCCCCTCAAACTGGGAGAGATATTGCTCGATTAAATTATGAAGTAAGAATCTGAGCCAGGTTAGAATTTAAAAAATATCAAAAGGAGTGCTGGTGCTGATTACACAAAATGTGTAAGTTCAGCTGGTAAGTAAAAAAAATCAGTAGACATTAGTTGGACAATGAGAAATTGTCGTCAACCCATCAGTAGTCAATCCATTAAATGTTGCAATTACAAGTACAAGATTAAAAAACTGACTAGTCTAACTGGTACAAAAATACTTAACCAAAAAAATGAAGAGTACAAGACCTATGGCTGAGAAGAAGATCCAGGAGATTGATTTCGATTAGCTATGTTCCTCAAGATCTCAGTGAGAGCCGCCATGTCTTGTCTGCTCTTCTCCCTTTCCTCAGCAGCTAACCTCCTCTCCTCTTCAGCAAGACGGAACCTCTCAGCCTCGGCACGTGCTCGCGCATCTTCCCCCTCTTGGATCCGCACCAAAAAGGAGTTCACCCCAGAGGTGAAAGTCTCCATTTGTTGCGCCATCTCTGCTCGGTAGGAGGAAAAGCGCTGGTCCATCCTAGCATCAATGAGATCAAGCAGTTGCGCAGGCGGATGGACCTCGGAGAGAGGCTGTGCTGAAACTGCAAGGGAAGAGGAAGGCACATCAGTTGCGGAAGGAGCCGCTGCTGGTTCAGATGCAGCTGATATCTCCATCGGGGCTGGCTCCTCCGCTGGCACTGCAGCAGCTGCTGGTGCCTCTACTTGTACTTCCTCAGCTGGTTCCACCATTAGCACTGCTGCTGGAGCTGGCTGGACTTGTTCAGTGAATTCCACCACTTGCCAGTCCATAGAATCAGGGACGAGATCGCCCGAGACAATAGGAACATGAGGGACGGCAAGGGTCAGCCACAAGCCACGAGAAGGATCCTCCTCCACAATATGGTCTACCAGCAAGGCGCAGGCAGCCATGTCGAACAGGATAGCATGATAGGGAGGGATCCTTGGGAGGGTAACCAGCACTCTGAGGCGTCGGAGCGCGTACGTCAGCTGGTACCCCCGACTGCTGACTTGGAACTGGAGGAAAGGTAACTTGACCTTTTGCCGTGGCGGGAGGCCGGAGCTTCCAGTCAGCCGTCTATACTCTGCAATCTTCAGCAAGCGGCGCTGGATCCTCCTTGTAGACAGCTGTTGGTGGCATTCAGGATCGGTGCCCATGAAAGCATTTGCCCAGTCCTCCTCCGCTCTCCAGTAGCCAAGACCCAGCCTGGCATAGAGAACCGCCCGTTTCTCCACAGTCAGCAGGCGCTGGCATCTGTCAAAAATCCTCCATCTCCGGAACTCCAGACATAGTTCCGGATCCACCCTCCAGAGCCTACGGTAGCTGGATATTATCTCGTCATTGACGGCATTTTCCACCTCCACGGCGATGTTCTCAGCATACTCATAGAGAGTGAAGTTGTAATATTCCACTGGCTGCAGAGGCAGGCACCAAGCAGTGATTCTGGAGGCATATACCGACTGGTGAGGGAGTCCGCTGAGAGGTATGATGTTGTATGCAGATGGCTCTGGCACTCTTGAATTATGAAATGCCATCTCCCCGCGCTGCTCCCACCGGTGCACTCCTGTCACTCGTGCCTGGAAAGTATCCTCATCAACCAGTTGATGCTCTTGAATGCAGAGCATATAAGGACGCCTTTCAGATCGTGCACGCCTAACTGGTGATGTTGAGGATGCTGCTGGTCGCCCAGAAGTTGATGTCGAGGCATCTGTGGATCGGGGGCGACTGGCAGAAACTTGAGCCTTAGCATCAAAGTCTGGGAACAGATCCCTTGGCTCCATCCTCTGCACCATTGAGTGATGCACCACCTCCGTAGCTGGCTCCTGCTCTGGCTTCTCAGCCATTGGTTCCTCTTCATCCTCGGATTCAGAACTGACATCTGAGGAGCTCGCCAGTTGTACCGGGGTGGTCGCCCGCTCTTCTTCTCCTCCACTGGCACCCCCTTGCGCGGCCAGTGGGACGTCGTCACCTCCACCACCCCCTTGCACGGGTGGAGGGACATCAGCGGTTTCCTCTTCCGGCTGGTACTCATCCACAAGGGATAGTACATCCTCGTCAGCGCCCATCACCAGCAGGCGTTCAAAAGTTTCTTCAGATAAGATTTCGCCTGGAGCTGGTGCTGGTGGCCTTGCACTTGTGGATTCGAACGCCTTTCCTTTGCCCCTGGTCGCCAGCCTCAGTTGCTCCTGTATTTCCTGCTGGCGCCTGGCCTCAGTCTCAGCTTTGATCTGAGCAAAGCGCTCATCCCTGGCCGCCAGCTCCGCCTCTCTCTTCTGCTTCGCCAGCAGAGCCCGGAGCCTTGACTTGGCCTGCTTCTTCCTTACCAAGGAAGCACTCCTTGCCTTCTTGGCGTGCTTCTCAGCCTTCTGCGCCTTGGTCATGACTCGCTTGCGCTTGCGAGTCATCTTCTCCAGCGTCTCCTCCTCAGTCAGGCCCAGAACGGACTTCTTGATTGGGATGGAGATCTTCCCAGACTCGGGGTTGTATGCCACTGCTGATGGTGGCTGCTGGTGCTGGGAAGTCTTAGGCTTCTTGCGGGAGGGCTTCTTGGTGACTGGCGCCTTCATAACTGGTTGAGGGCGACTGCCAGAAGCCTCCACTTCCGCATCCTCCAGTTGGGTAAAAAGAGACTCGGTCTCCATTTTCCTTTTCAACTCGGCCCTAACCTCCTCCGTCAGCGGCTGTGCCATGACTGGCACCTGTTCCCCCTCATCCTCTTCTTCTTCCTCCGAAACGACCGTGGCTGGGTCGACTGCTGTCTTTCCCCTCAGCCTCCGCGGCTTATGGTAGTCAGGGCGGGGCAGCTTTGCCTGCTCCTTGGTGGGCGGAATGAAATCCGAACTCACCAGTTGCTCCCCCTGGTCCACTCCATCTCCAATCTCCATTTCCAAAATATGGCTGATCCGCAGCCCAAAGGATACGGAGTGAGTGAACGTCCCATCAATTGGAATGTTGATGTTGCGGTCAACATTCTCCAGCAGTCTCCCGAAAAAGAACTCGGCCCAGTTCCCTTCCACTCCATCCACCAGCGCGCACATCACGGAGAATTTGCGCAGGCTCAATTCAGCATATGAGCCAACTTCGCACTGCAGCATCCTGACGACGATGTCGCACACCATCTGCCACCAGTCGTCCATCTCCGACTTCCGCATTCCAGTGCGAAAACTTGTCACCCCCTCCCTCTTCCACTGAGTCCACCGCCTCCTGAACTCCTCTACATCGTTGTGGAAGTAGGTGGCTATCTCCATTCCCTCGTTCCTCAATTCGAAAAAGTCGGCGAGGTATTCGGCGCTGACAGTGATCATGTGGCCGAAGACGGAAGTGGTGAAGGACTTCCTCCCGTCAGCAATCACGGCCCGTGCATAGAACTCCGCCACCATATGCGGATGGAAGGTCTCGGGTCTTGCCGTCAGATATTGTCGAAGGCCTTCCCGGTCGATCATCTCGATCAACTCCTCTCCATA
>JAPKLW010005379.1:7661-21310 GCA_026898455.1 Plectranthus barbatus
ACCTCCTATCATCCAGGTTAAGAAAGAAAAGGTTTTCAGGCTCAACTAGGCTAACAAAGGAGTATGTATCGGGGTTAGTGTTTGGGTTTTTTGTGGCTCATGAAACGATGGCCTAAGATCATTTCTAAGTCCTTGATACTCTCCTACGCAATTTTGAGCAAGACATCAGAGCAAGTTCTAGAGATTAAGTGCACAGCGACATACCCTCAAAAAAAATGTAGGCTCAATTCTCACAGGTAATTAGCGTATTTTAAAAAGGCCAAGGATCAATTCCGTAAGATCACAATTCACCAACTCATTTACAGCAACCAATGTAAGTTTCACTAGAAAGAACGATTCTGTCATCATAAACTTGATCAATAATACAGAAATAACCACCCTATTGATTCATTTCCCTTCACCGATTCAGGTTCCACATTACAGACCCAACAGAAATTTAAAAACTGAATTGAATACAAGTAAACAGATAAAAGCAAATAAAGGTGGTTCATACTACAAGTTCAGATTCAAATATTTCAAGTACAGACCCAAGCTTAGCAGCATAAGAATGGAGCAGATAAGATGGAGACAAAAGATAAAATAGGGGAACACACATCGACCGATCCCATCCCCCCCCCCCAAACTTATTTGATACAAAGGAAAGAATAAGTTTGTGGGAAGAAGATCACGGAGATGTGTGGGCACCTCGATAACCTCACTGGGGCGGGGGCCAGTTCTGTGGGAAACGGGCCATGAATCGCCGCATCTCATCGTCCGCCTCTTGCTGGCGTCGCCATTGTTCTTGTTCCCATAGGTTGTGGCGCTGCTGCGCTGCCCACCGCTCCTGCTCCTGCTCAGCAAAGCGCTGCTGAGCAGTCCACTGCTCTCGCTGCTCGTCTTCGAAAGACCTCCGGGCCATCCAGTCACGCCTCTGCTCCTCCTCAAAAGACCGGCGCTCAGTGGCATACATCGCCTGGGCTGAGGATAGGGACTGTAGCTGAGCGCTCCAGTCCGTCCACTGTCTCTCCAGCGCATTGAGGCGCTGCTCAACCTCTGACCGACTGTAGCGGCGCTCGTAGCAGGAGGAGGCTCCTCCTCGCTCCTGTCGGGATGATCCCCCAGCCTCCTATCGGGATGATCCCCCCATCTCCAAACGAAGGGGCTGCTCTCTCTCGCCCTCGGTCTCAGTATCCTCCACATGTGGATCCTCGAACTGAAAGTTTGGGTTCCGTTGGCGTGACTCCTCATCGGCTTGGACTGCCTCCGCATGAGCTAGAGTATCTAGCTTCCAGTTGTTTCTCAGTGAAACCATGGCAGGGGCAGGAACGTAGGAGATCTTTGTAGCGTTCCCAAGCCTCGTACAGTGACTCCCCAGAAAACTGTCTGAACTGAGAGATCTGGGTCTGTAACTGGATCGTCTTGCTGGGTGGGAAGAACTGAATTAGAAATAGCTTGCATAATTCCTCCCATGTTGAGATCTCGTTGCAGTTCAACATCATGTACCACGACAAGGCTCTGTCGCACAATGTGAAGTGGAACAGGCGCAACCGAATATAGTCGATAGGCACCTGATTCTGCTTAAATGTATCGCAGAGCAGCAGGAATCTCTGAATGTGTATATGAGGGTCCTCAGAAGGTAGTCCCCCATACTGGTTCTGCTGGGCTGTATGTATCAGACCAGTTTTCAGTTCAAAGTTCGGTTTGTCCACCTTCAGTCCAAAATCAGCATTACGATGCCTGTCAGTCATAGGCTCGTACATCTCATCAACAGTGGGCGCTCTCCGAGCTTCATGAGCCTGATGCTCTTGAAGTCGTAGATTCATCTCTTGTAGTTGCCTCTGCAGCTCAGCTATCTGTGCCGCTTGATTTTCAGCCATTGTGAACTCTAACTTTCTTCTTGCGGAGTTTCTTCGGCAAGTAGACTCGATTTCCAGATCGAAAAGGCTCAGCGGGTGGACCTTTTGCTCTAGTTCGCATTTACTACCTGCAGAGAAACAGAAAGTGAATGGCACAGAAAGGAAACAAAATCTAAAATAAAATGCGTAAAGTAAAATCCTAGAGTAATTAGCGTAATATCAGAATTAATGTCAATTATAAATCTATGCAGTCCCCGACAACGGCGCCAAAAACTTGATAGCCCGTTTTGCAACGCGCTATAGCTGCAAGTGTACAGACCACTGCAGAGTGCAAGTAATAATTTATCGAATCTCAAGGACTGCAGGCTCAAAGTATAATCAAGCACTAAAACATAGATATCGTACTACTATCTCGGTAAATCAGGAAGTGGTTTTGATTTGTTGTAAACATAAAAGTAACTTGGCAATAGAAATTAATAAATAACAATTTTAAATAATTTTAAGAAACTTATGAGAAGATAGGATTCCAGGGTAATCCACTTTGAATAATAATCAAACAACTTTTCATGTAATTCAATCCCAAATTTAATTCCCAAGGATGTGAGTTAATCGCATATACGTTATCAGGTGATCCTCTCGGACTCTAAACCATAACATGGAAATAAAAGATCAAAAGATTCCTCTCGGACATACAGAAGACTTTTACTCTTGATAAAACCTTAGATTTCAAAAACCCTTCAAAGCTCAATTTCCTCTCGGACAATTGCCCCTTGAATCTAATTTATTGGCGTCTTAATTAATAACCTAGTCCTCTCGGATCAAAAACTATTAATTCAAATCACAATCAATGGCCAGTATCTCGTAATTCATGGAAGTATCGATAAATCAGAACATCAATGGAAAAGGAACATTAAATCACATAAATTGTTGAATGAATAAATACAAAGCTTCAAACCCTAGAATCCATGAGTGAACTTAGCCAATCATGCTAAGTTCTAGAAAAACAAACAGATGGAGAGTCACAAGAACAGAAAACATGGAAATCAAAAACCGTGGTCTTCAATCTTCACTTCCTGTCGTGCTCTTCAAGTTCCCCTGCTTTTGCTCTCAATTCTATACTCTCTACTTGAAAATTTGATAAAAGGAACCTTATTTACGTTCAGGGAAGTCCTATTTATAGTTGAGGCCTTTCAAATCTCCAAAAGATATGGTTATGGGCTTCAGATTCGCCAGAATTTTTCAAAACGGGACACAGACGGCGGTCTGGGTTGCCCAATCGGCGACCGCCGGTTATGCACCGGGGTCGCCGGTTATGTACCGTGAGAAAAGTCGTGGAATTTGCATACCCGGCGACCCGTCTACATAGACGGCGGTCGCCGGATGTTTCATCCGGGTGGCCGTTTGTGCGCCGTGAGAAATAAGCTCCAAATGCATGTCCGGCGACCCATCTACATGACCGGCGGTCGCCGGTTGTGTCATTTGGGTCGCCGTTTACGTCTTGAATGTGATTTCAGTGCTTTGTTTCGTATTTTCTGACTCTTTCTTCTTCTCGATGCAAGCTTGCATCGATTGGCCTCCTGGACACTTAGTCAATTCTCGTAAATAACCCGACTGTGCGTGAAATCTGCATAAACAACCACAAACCAGACCAAACGTAATACTTTCTAAAAGAATATGAATAATGCATGAAAACACCACGGAATAGTCCAATCTAATGTCAAAAGTGAGCAAATCCACATCAGTAAAATGCACAAAACGAGTGTTTATCAACATTGCATAATCTGCAGACCTAAAAAATAGTTAAACTCTCCTACCATGCTCATTTGAAACATGTTTGACATGTTGGTGACAAACTCGTCAACAAGTTTGACATCAGAAGCACCAAACACAATATCATCCACATAAATTTGAGCAATAATAAAACTACTTCCGATATGTTTAACAAAGAGGGTTTTATCGGCGTTACCTCTTACAAACTTCAGATCAAGTAGGAATTCTGTGAGTCTAGCATACCATGCACGAGGGGCTTGTTTTAAGCCGTAGAGAGCCTTTTTGAGCTAGTAGACATAATCAGGCTTTGACAGATCTTCAAATCCTTTGGGTTGCCTCGACATAGGCTTCTTCGTCCAAGATCCCATTCAAAAAAGCTCTTTTGACGTCCATTTGATATACGGAGAAATCACCAGTACAAGCGATAGCAATAAGAAGATGGATTAACTCTAACCGTGCCACAGACGCGAATGTCTCGTCAAAGTCAATGCCTTCAACCTGCGTATAACCCTTAGAAACCAATCTTAACTTATTTCTCACCACATTACCCTTTTCATCAGTCTTGTTCTTGAACATCCATTTAGTTCCAATCACATTCTTGTCTTTTGATCTTGGAACTAACTCCCAAACGTCATTGTATTCGAATTGACTCAGTTCTTCTTGCATGGACTTAATCCAAAATTCATCTTCAAGAGCTTCTTTGACAGTTTTTGGTTCAGTTAGAGACAAATAACACATAGAATGTAAGAGATTAAACCTTGTAGATAAACATATTGATCTAACTATCTCACGATAATTCACAGGATCCTTCTTCCTGGTTTGAATTCCTCCTGACAAACTCCCGATTACCTGTGATGTGGGATGCTGATCTTCAGAGGAGGATCTCTTCTTTCATTGTTTGACACCGGTGTGTCAGAGTGGTCATCCATGTCAGAGTCGGGACCAGTTTGGTCAGTGGGTGACTGATCACTGTTAGAAGATTCTCCAGTACTTTCAATTAGATGAGACGCATCCAATTAATCTTTCTTCTCAAGTAGTGATCCAGACTCATCAAACACCACATTGACTGACTCCTGAATAGTGTGAGTGTCAAGGTTATCCACTCGGTAAGCTCGGTTGTTGCTTGCATACCCAAGGAATAGGGCTTTACTGCTTCTTGTGTCCAGCTTGGTTAAATATTCCCTGTCATTTAACACATAACAAAGACAACCAAAGACATGTAAGTACTTCAGGTTTGGTTTCTTACCATTCAAGATCTCTTACAGGGTAGTCTTTGTTCCAGGGCGAAGATAGACTCTATTGATCAAATGACATGCAGTGTTGATAGCTTCTGCCCACAGCCGTTTAGATAAGTTCTTTGAGTTTAACATCACCCGCACCATTTCTTGAAGTGTTCGATTCTTTCTCTCCACAACTCCATTCCGTTGTGGTGTCTTGGGTGCTGAGAACTCGTGAGAAATGCCCTTTCCTTCATAGAACTGGCTGAAACTTTCATTCTCAAATTCTCTACCATGGTCTGTTCTGATTCGTATGACACTGGAGTGATAATGTTTTTTGAACTTCTTGTACAGCTTCTTGAAGCGATCAAAAGCTTCAGATTTCTCTCTTAAGAACTCAACCCATGTGAATCTCAAAAAATCGTCAGTACACACCGACACATATTTCTTTTGACCTATACTTTCAACTTCAATAGGTCCCATCAAATCCATGTAAAGTAATTCAAAGCATGTGCTAGTGTTAACAGAATCAGTGACAGGATGAGATGCACGGGTTTGTTTACCTTTTGTACATGAATCGCCCTTATCAGAATTGAACTTCAAGTCTGGAACACCTTTGACTGCATCAGCTTTAAGAAGCTTTTGGATGCAATGAGTACTTGCATGTCTCATTTTCTGGTGCCACAGTTCAGCTTCATCAGGCTTTGACACCAGGCATCTTCCTTCTTGTTCAGCTTGATAGCAGTTATCTGAGGATCGACTGCCAAACATAACACATTTGTTAGCTTTATCATATACCTCAAAAACATCCTTGTCGAACTTGACAACCATCCTATTGTCGCATAGCTGACTTATGCTTATCAAATTTGCAGTGAGACCTTCCACATACAGTACTTGTTGGAGTTTTGGAAAGTCTGGTACATTCAACGTTCCCTTTCCTGAAATTCTTCCTTTAGCTCCTCCTCCATATGTTACTGAGCCTCCACAGATTTCAGAAAAGTTTGACAGACATGATCGATCACCCGTCATATGTCTGGAGCAACCACTGTCAAAGTACCATGTACCTGCAATGTTAGTTTTTAATGAAGAACAACAAAACAACTAGGACCTTTTTTTCTGGTTTTCATCCGCAATTCTTTTCCTGTAGAAAGGCTTGATGTGACCTACCTTGTTACAGTAATGATACACATACTTCTTTGACTTTTCCTTTTCGTTTGACACTCTAGTGTCAGACTCCCCTTTTGTGAATTTGATCATATTCTAATGATCAAATGGGCTAGAACTGACGGTTGTTTCATCGTCATACCCAAGTCCACATCCATTTGATGTTTTCGTGGAAAGAATCTCATCAAGAGTGTCATGTCCACGATTGATTTTGTCAAAGACAGAATCAGGTTCCTTCAGCTTCTCCTTGAGATGGCTGACATCTTTATCCCTTCAAGTGAGTAGGACATTCAATCTCGTAAGCTATCTTCTCAAGGACTTATTCTCCTCTTTAAGCCTTTCAATCTCCTGAGTTTGTTCCTCACATATTTTATCAACAATGTTAAACATATCACTGATTTTATCCATCTCTTTGGAGTAGTGACATAGTTTCTTTCTTCCTCGTTGACTTGACCTGAAACACACTCAGACATTGACACGTCAGAGTTAGATGAATAATACCACTTGTTTATATCTTTACATGGCACGATAGCAGAATCATTTGCATCTTCCTTCGTCTCAGACTCCTCTGTGTTGTCCACCTCCATCAGATCATCTTCATTAAGTTCCTCAATCTTTACATATAACACCACTTTCTCATCCTCATCCTCATCCTCATCAGTGTCAGAGTCGTCACTGAGAGTGGTGCTAAAGTTTAGCTTCCTTCTTCTTAGAACAGTTGGACATTCATTAGCAAAATAACCCATCCCAGAACACCCATGACACTTGACATTATCATATGTAGAGGTCTCTGAAAAGGGATTAATACCATTTTTGGAGTAATTATCACTTTTACGAGAAGAGGTGGCGGAGCTACTTGAGGCACTAGAAGGAATTGAAGTTGAAGTCTTGAATTTTCTTGAGCTGGAGTCATTCTTTCCTTTCTTCATGGATCTCATGAACTTGTTGAACTTTTTTGTCAGGAGCACCAGATTGGGATGTTCTTCATCTAGCAATTCATCATCTGACAACTCAGGATCAACCTTTGGTGTATTTGACACACTTTCGACAGCTTCTTTTCCGGCATGAAGTGCGATGCCTTTGCCCCTGTAAACTTACTTTTGTTCATTCAAATTCATTTCAAACGTGGTAAGTATGCTTACCAGTTCACCAATCTCCAGCTTTTCCAAGTCTTTGGCTTCTTCAATGGCAGAAATTTTGTAGTTGAATCTTTCAGGTAGTGATCTCAGCATCTTGCTTACAAGCCTTTCATTGCTTATGGGATCTTCAAGAGCGAGAGCATCATTTGCCATGGCCACCATCTTTTCAAAATATTCAGTAATTGTTTCGTCCTCGTACATGCGAAGATTCTCAAATTTCGTAGTGAGAAGTCTCATTTTGGTCTTTCGAACACTAGCTGACCTTTTACATTTGGCTTGTAGGATAAGCCAGGCTTCCCTTGCTTGCAGGCAGCTCGAAATTAACCTCGCACATCCAACATCAACAGACATAAAAATCGCATTAAGAGCCTTGGCATTGCAGTTTGACAACACACGTTCTTCATTCGTCCATTGTCCTTCTTCTTTTGGAATCGTGATTATTTTTGTAGCGTCTTCAGGATCTGGAATTTCCTCCTTCGGGGGTGTCCATCCTTCCAGCACTGCAGCCCAAGCTCGCTCATCAACTGCTTTGATGTAAATTCTCATACGGGTTTTCCACATATTATAATTGGTCCCATTGCAATCCAGAATGGGAGGGCGGCATGGCACAGTTGACAAATCCATTGTGAAAAACTTCACTCAGGAACAAAATACTTAGTCCGTCAAGTAGAGGCTCGCGACACCAATTGATATAATATAGTGCCCGAGTTTAACACAATGGTGTCAAAGAAAGCATACACAAAATGTTTGACACACGAATGTTAAAGTATTTAGTACGAAAGTTAATGAAAGAGTTTGACACAGCGGAATAATTTGTCGAGGGTTCATAAAATACAAACCCCCGAGAGCCACACGGTAAAATAGTTTTCACTATTCAAAATAAAGTTTTTACAAGTGAAGAACAAAATACTAATCAAGATAGAAATTCTTCTCAGTTCACTCCTTAGAATAATTTCTACGAAAGCAATCACACACAAAAATACACAATATAACCTAACTGCTCCTCCACCGTAGGATTCACTCTCCAGAGATGGATTCCACAGCTCGATTTTAGACTTCGTGCACTTGATGAATGATTGAAGAACGACTCAGCCTAGAGAGCTCGCGTGTATATGCATCTAACCTCTCGTCTCTAGTCTTCTCGTCTTCTATTTATTGGTGATGGAGCACACATACAAGCCTTTCACTACTTTGCAGTGGAACGTATCTTCTTCCACGTCTTTACCTGTTCATACAACAAAATTGAACTCCCACTAACTCATATGGGGGGTAAATAAAGATGTGGAGGTAGTCCCTATTATTTAGGAACAAGAATAAATAATAACATATAATAAAATATAGTTAGTAAACATAATATATTCGATTCCTAATAATTAGGACCTGTAAAAACAACACAAAATAGATAAACACTTGAATCCTACAATATAGGATTTAGTTATAACAAACAGATTCGGATAACTTTGACATGTTAGTGTCAAAGATAAAACAGATAAGGATAAGATTAACACCAAAGTGTCAAAGAGAGGTAAGTTTGACAACGTTGTGTCAAACTTACTTATTAAACACTTCACAATTATTAATATATATTATGTAATTGTATTTTTGTAATAGTACTAAGTCTCAAAATTATAAAAAAATTATAGGGAAAACACGGAATTTTAAGCAAAAAGTTTTTATTTCTCGGAATTTTATTCAATGTTTTATTCGTTACGGAGTTTTATCCAAAATAATTTTCTTTTTAGGGATTTTATCCAACTTAACTGACGGTAGTTATTTTATGATGAATCATCAGTTAAATTTCATGTGGATTATTATTTTCCACCTCGAATAAAAAGTATTTTACATCTATATTTCTTGCAAAAATTAATTAAACACCTAAATTGCACAACCCAACTTCTGTTAAAAAAATTATCGTCAATCAAGTTAGATAAAATTTCCAAATAGAAATTTTTTTTGGATAAAATCCCTAACATATAAAACTTTGGATAAAAATCTCAAATAGAAATTTTTTTTAATAAAATTCCCTAACCGATAAAACTTAAGATAAAATTCCAAGAAGTGAAAACTTTGGATAAAATTTCGTGTTTTCCCTAAAATTATACTCTAGATTATAAGTCTAGAAGCAGGTTTTTATGACTAACGTTCTTATTTCACCTGTCAAATGATAAAATAGTTGGTTGTGTCTAATTATGTAGACAAAATAAATTTTATATTATTAAGATTATTTTAAATTATAAAAGATGAAACTAGACATGGCCATGGGCCGGTTCCGGGGCGGTTCCCGAACCGCCGGGCCGCAGCTCGATTATTTGATCTCTCCTACAAAATATCCAAAGTATAGCACAATAATCATGCATTCATCAATTCAATTAATAAAAATATTTTTATTTTATCAATATTTGAACCTATTTCGAGTTCATGATTAAATAGCTTTTAAGAACTTAATTATCTATTCAAACTATTTGCGCTAAATATAAGTATATAACTTTAAACTTGAATAAAAATATAGACATTCAATATTAGATATAGATTTTGATAACACGGTTATAAAAAAAAATGTCTCTCCCTCCGTCAAATTATATGGTCATATTTGATTTCGCTCCTTTGTCAAAAAGTCCTTAAGAAATAATATATTTAAACAAACTTCGAGCATTAAACTTGTTTAATACAAATATGAAATTAATGCCACGCCCCCATTTTGCTTTCCCAAACTTAGGGAGTGCGACAGGATGAATAACCGGGAAGAAAGAACAACAAGTCCAATTATTCAATGCTCACTCTCTCAACAAATACCAAGTATGCACAAATACTTAGATATAGTATAAAGAATATGTACGATCAATCTTGTTACAGACCATATTACGAAGAAAAGTTTAGAATATTAATAAATACAACATCACAGCTAGGAAAGTCTAAAAATTTTAGAGGTTATTACAGCAGAGAATTACGTGATGAACACATGCCAAAACATACATATATAAGATAAACTATGTCAATCACACAAGTAATACACAGACTATTTTTTGAAAATATAACCGCGTACACCCAAAATCATTTTTAGTTATAAAACTGTGCACAATATCACTCAACTCTTCCATCAATATTTGGTTTACTGTTTTGTAGCAATGTAGAAGGCCTTGTTGAGTCAAATCTATCTTTTATGTTTAGTTATTATTTTATAGTCCGAATCTTATGTATTCTGTTATTGGTGGACTCATGCTTATCATAGTCCTAGTCTCTCGCAGTTTGTTATGATTTAGCTCTATTTATAGAGCCTCAATTCTTATGTTTCGAGATATCGAGTCTTAAGCAATAAAAAGTTTTTGTTTCTATCAGTGGTATAGAGTCAGGTTCTCTGATCTTTGCTTCGTTTTTGCAGTAGCAATAATAAAACGATGTCCGCTGAAAACTTTGTACAAGCTGCTATTCCTCGGTTCAACGGCCATTACGATCACTGGAGCATGCACATGGAGAACTTTTTGCGATCAAAAGAGTATTGGCAGGTCGTCTCTAATGGAATTGCAGAACCAGCAGCTGAAGCAAAATTGACGGATACTGAAATATTAGAACTTGAAGGGCGACGTTTGAAGGATCTCAAGGCAAAGAACTATTTGTTCCAAGCAATCGATCGTACAATACTAGAGACTATTCTTTGCAAGGACACATCAAAGGATATATGGGATTCTATGAAGAAAAAGTATCAGGGCTCTGCAAGAGCAAAGAGACAACAGCTTCAAACACTTCGTTCAAAATTTGAAATACTTCGGATGAAATTGGGAGAATCAGTCTCAGACTATTTCTCACGAGCAATGGCAATCGTAAACAAGATGAGGATCTATGGTGATAAGGTTGATGATGTCATGCTTATTGAGAAGATTCTTAGATCTATGACTTCAAAGTTCAATTTTGTTGTCTGCTCCATTGAGGAAGCAAATGACTTTGACAAACTTTCTATTGATGAGCTTCAAAGTTCCTTATTGGTCCATGAACAAAAGTTGAACCAATATGTAAAAGAATAGCAAGCTCTCAAAGTCTCAACTGAAAACCAAGCATCAGACAGATATAGAGATGGAGATGGAGTTCGAGGTCGAGGTCGTAATAGAAGTCGAGGAGGGTATGGTGTTCGTTACACAAACAAATCTCATATTGAATGCTACAGATGTCATAAATTTGGCCATTATAGATCTGAATGCAGAACAAATTTGAGAAATCAGAATAGTGAACAAACCAATTTTGTGGAGGAAGAAGAAGAGATTTCTTTATTGATGGCATGCGATATAAATGAAGACATTCAGGAAGACATGTGGTATTTGGATACCGGATGCAACAATCATATGAGTGGTGACAAGAATATATTTTCCGAATTGGATGAATCCTTTCGAAGCTCTGTCAAATTTGGTGACAACTCCACAGTTTCTGTCATGGGAAAAGGAAAAGTCGTTCTCAAAATTAATGGAGAGTCCACCCATACTATCTTCAATGTTCTTTATGTTCCGGATTTAAAAACAAACTTGCTAAGTGTTGGTCAATTACAGGAGAAAGGATATGAAATTTCTATTAAAGGAGGAATATGTCAAATTCGTGATGCAAAGCTTGGATTAATTGCTCAAGTACATATGTCGGCAAATAGGATGTTCCCACTTCATCTTCATACCACCACTCATTCATGCTTCTCCACAAAATTAAAAGATGTGGCATGGCTTTGGCATTTCCGCTATGGTCATCTGAATTTTGGTGGACTACGAACACTACAACAAAAAAATATGGTGGTGGGCCTTCCTCAAATTCATTCTCCAACAAAAAAATGTTATGACTGTATTGTTAGTAAACAACATCGTAATCAGTTCCCAAAGAGAAATTCGTGGAGAGCAACAAAGCATCTGGAGCTAGTTCACTCAGATATTTGTGGGCCAATAAATCCAATTTCTAATGGAGGTATAGAGATACTTGATTACTTTTATTGATGATTTCAGTCGAAAAACATGGGTGTATTTTTTTGCATAAAAAATCTGAAGCTTTTGCAGCATTTAAAAGCTTTAAAGCATCTACTGTGTGAAGTACGAAAATGCGAATATGTAAGTTTGACACACGGTTGTCAAACTTACTCGCATTGACAGGTCAATGTCAAACCTTATCTACTTATAACTTTGACACTTTAGTGTCAAAGTTCCGAATCTGTTTATTACTAGTTTGTTACAACTAACTCCTAATTTATAGGGATCTTGTTTATATCTTGTTGACTACTTTTTTGCAGGTCCTATTTCATAGAATTCGAATATATTATCTATATTAAGTATATATTATTAATTATATTATTTATGCTATTATTCTAGGTGGTTATTTTAGTTCCTAAATAATAGGGAGCACCTCCATTTCTTTACTTCACCCCACGTGAGTTTGTGGGAAGTTTATTCTTGTGTGTAAACAGGTAAAGAACGTGGAAGAGGACACGATCCCATTGCCAAGTAGTGGAAGAGTGTACGAGTGCTTCAAAATCAAATATGTACAAGACGAGGAAGACTAGAGAATTGTGGATTAGAGATTAGACACATACTCATACAAGCTCTAGGCTGAATCGTCCTTCCTCAATCATTCTTCAAGTACACGAAGTTTGCAATCAAGGTGTGGAATCCATCTCCGGAGAGTGAATCCTACGGTGGAGGAGCATTTGGGTTGTATCGTGTGTTTCTTGTGTTTGATTGTTTTTTCGTAGGAATTTTACTAAGGAGTGAACTTAGGAAAATTTCTATCTTGTTTAGTATTTTGTTCTTCACTTGTAAAAACCTTGTTTTGAAAACTGAATACTATTTGCCGTGTGGCTCTCGAGGGTTTATAATTTATTAACCTTCGAACAATTAATTCCGCTGTGTCAAACTCTTTAAGCCTCCGTGTGTGTTTAAAATACTCTGTTTTGCATGTGTCAAACTTTTCTGTTTTACTATCTTTGACACCATTGTGTTAAACTCTGGCACTAAATTATATCAATTGGCGTCACGAGCCTCTACTTGACGGACTAAGTAGTTTCTTTCCTGAGTGTAGTTTTTCACGATGGATATGTCTAGTGTGCCAGCCCGTCCTCCCGTGTTGGATAGCAATGGGATCAACTACAACATGTGGAAAACCCGTATGCGAATTTACATCAAAGCTGTTGATGAAAGAGCTTGGGCTGCGTTGCTGGAAGGATGGACACCTCCGAAGGAAGAGATTCCAGATCCTGAAGATGCAACAAAGACTGTCATGATTCCAAAAGAAGAAGGAAAATGGACAAATGAGGAACGAATATTGTCAAACTGCAATGCTAAAGCTCTTAATGCAAATTTTATGTCTGTTGATATTGGTTTTGCTAGGTTAATCTCCAGTTGCCTGGAAGCAAAAGAAGCCTGGCTTATTCTTCAAGCCAAATGTGAAGGGTCAGCTAGTGTGCGAAAGACCAAAATGAGGCTTCTCACTACCAAATTTGAGAATCTTCGTATGGCTGAGGATGAAACCATCACCGAGTACTTTGAGAAGATGGTGACCATGGC
>JAPKLW010005380.1:0-21308 GCA_026898455.1 Plectranthus barbatus
CTTGCCAAGGATCGTTCTTAGGGTACCAGGAATAAATTTCAATTAAACAAATCATGCGATCCTATGCATGCTCCTACAATATTAATTGCAGAGGATAGATTATAGAATACCTGATTTCACCGTTTGATCTACAGATCTAGATCGGAGCGAATAACGATGAAATAACCTTGGATCTGAGATAGAACGCCGGCGATGGATAGTTGTTCCTACAGATCTGATCTTCTGATCTGTTCCCTTGCTCCTTGGAAATCTGGTGAGGATTATCTACCAAGTTGAATCCGAGATCTGGAGGAATCGATCAGTTCCTCCCACCGGATCAGCCGCCGCCGTTCTCTCTCAATTTTACTGAAAAATCCTAGTTTTCACTACTTGATCTGATAGAGAGAAGGCCTTATATAGTGTTAGGGTTTTGAGAAACCCTAACCCTAATGGGCTGTGAGCAATTAATGGGCCAGACCAGGGATCAGATGCAAATAATAAAGTGGGCCCTCTTTATTAATTAATCATTCCTTGTTCAACCCAGAACATAATTAATTAATAAAACATTGTTTTAACCTTCACCACGGTAACAATGCTGACTCGCCCCTTTATTACCACGTTATTAGGAACGGGTTGCACCAAACTAACATGATCCACATATTTAAGGCTTTAGACATTCATTAATTAATTTGGCTTATGACAATCAGCCACAGTTAATTAATCTCTTATTTCCTGAGTAATACCACTCACTCCTTTTCACTTATGCCTGAATTAAATAATTCAACCTGCAGGGTTTAGCATAATGAACCTTGTGAGCTCCTCAGGGAATGTCACCATCCTGAAACGGATATGCTTACCTAAACGTCCAGACTAAGCAGGCCACACGCAAATTGCCAACACCCAAAATACGGGTATAAGAGTACATGTAAGACTCGCCACCATGGTAAATCAAAGTGCGATCAATCTGTGTGTGCCCCTTATCCTTCAGTTAGGTTTAAGATCATAGGAAGTATGTTAGGGATCTGGCTCATTCATATGTCAATAAGAATGGCACATCCCACTGTTGATCCCATCAATACATAACTATGTACCGACACATCAAGTAGCTAGGATAAGCCCACTTATGAACCGATGTGCCGCAGCTTAGACCGACAGCCTATCCACGGACCGTCTCAGCTGTGATACTGTTTATATCTCGCTAGGTCAAACGATTCATATGATCCTCTGTGATCTCCTACACACCATATGATCATCCCTATAGGCGAGATAATAGGATATTATGATTCGTTGTATGTTTGTTCTATCAGACAGCGAGTATTGTTGCGGCAACATATATGAAGACCAGTGTACAAAACACTTAATCATATATGCTTTCAGTATACAATCCCAACACTTGATGCCTTCATTTGCTTCATTTACGTGAGGTAACACTTCACCTTCCTTGTTTGGTTCTTCTTCTTGCACCACCACTATCTCATCTTCTTTGACTTCTTAATGTGAATGCTTCTCCTCTTGCTTCCTTTCACTTGAATGTTTAGCAATGGTTGAGAGTTGTACTTGAATATCTTCAAGTATCTTATCACTTTTTTCAAACTTCTTCTCTCATTCCTTGCTTAAGTGTATCGTATCATCCCTTTCTCCTCTTATAGGAACTTTCTAGCTTTCATAACCAGCATCTCCACTCCCCGCTAGTTGATTCCAACCATCGTATTGATATGTCGGGGAAGAATATGGGAAGGGTCACTAATTCGGATGGTAATACATCTCACCATGATGATATTAGGAATTCCAATGATTGTTCCCCCACCATTGATTTACATAATTCACCTCCTCCGGATAGTCTTCTTACTTCTTCATTTTAGCTTCCCTCCATTGGTAGCTATTTTCCGCCATTTTCTCGAATATCGTCCGGAGTGGCCTCCGTGCTCTTTGTCTTTCCATCATTTTGGCTCTCATCTCCTCCAATTGTCTTTGTAAATCATCCAACTTCTCAGAAATCACTCTTTGTCAGTTCTCCATATTGGCTTCCACTTTTTCTAAGCCTTCATTTCTCCAATGTTCTTCCAACAATCAAGCTTTGTACCTTGTCACATACACCACCTGCAAGACTCCAAAAGCTCCAATCAACAAACAAATAAACTTAATTCAAACAAACAATTAAACAAACACTTAGACTACAAGCAACTCAAGTTCACTAATATCTAGCAACCTACTCAATTAAGTCCCCGACAACGGCGCTAAAACTTGATATGCTAAAAATTCAAGCACTTAAATTCCTAGTGATGCAAGAATAAAAATATGTTAAATCAGGGACCATCTTTGTTCGCCTGCTAGAATACTAGTTTGTGTTGTGTTGCCATTGTATCTAAGAAAATATTATCGTTGAGTTTGAGTATTGACTAACACAATCTAACTGCTATCTATCTAACTAGAAAACAATAACAAAACATGAATCAAATCTAGCAATCATCATCATCATCATCATACTCACAAACACAACCTCAAACAATCCAACATTAACAAGAACAAGGTCAAATCAAGTGATCTCAATCGAGGGAAAAATAGGATATTGGAGAGAACTTTGTAGTGAACAATTAGGGCCAATTGAATCATGCAAACACAAATTAATCTTCCAAGAGATGGTCAATCCACACAAAAAGGACTAATCCCCTTAGCACCGGTGAATTAATCGTAGATGAGCTAAGATTATCAAATCGTTACGTTATCTAATCCTAACACACTCCCAAACGACTGGGGATACGAAACCTATATGCTTCCTCCGCACAAGGATTAGATCGAGACATATATAAGAACATACGAATCACAACATTTCAATCCGCATATATGTTGCAATCTCAATGTCAAATATCAAGCAATTGACTCTTATCTACATTACTTGAATGGGAATAAGATTTAGCATGTCTTAATCAACAAGAAAAAGGTAAACACGCAATCAATTGATCATATCCTTCACCACATCATTCAATCCAACATCCTAATGTAATCTAGCTACTCATACCTTAAGATTGGTTCAATTGAATAGAAAAACAACACTCATCCATTACAAGTAGAATTGAAATAGCAATTTCCCCCAATTTGGATGACTTGGCCTTGATCTACACTTGAATCTTCATGTCTTCATCAATTGGATAGATTTGGACTTTGATCCTCTTCAATTGATGGTTGGATGGAGTGGGAAGTGTATTTTGGGGTGAAAAAGAGCCACTAAAATGTGTTCTTTCCCCATTCGTTCTTCCACCTTTTATATTAAGTTCCAAGACTTGAATTTTGCCCCGGATGAAATTGGTTCGACCCGGATGCTTCAAAACTGAAAAACTGCCAAAACAGCACGCTCGGTCTCGCCCTGGATGAATCCAGCTCGACCAAGATTTTCCTCTGTAAAGTAGATCCCGGCCGAGCTCTGCAGGGTTAGGTTGAGACCTGCCCTACAGAGGCAAATCTCGGTTGAACCCAACCTGTCCGGACTGGGATTTATCTCTAAAATCTCCCTATTGCTCCTTTGCTCCTAAAATGGGTTAAACTTGATGAAAAATGCTCAATTCCTTTCCTACACAACATCAACATAACAAAGTACGAAAATGAAACAAAAATGAACCAAAAACCTATGATATGTGGGTGAAATAAACACAAACAAGCACTCAAACTTATCAATAAATTGGTCATTTCACATACATATCAATTAATCCTCTTCTTTCAGTCCACTGGGATCTTCATTTGGTGTTCATGAACTTCTTTTGGAATAAGATGAACAAGAAAGATTTTTTTTATTATTATTATACTCAAATGAGTATTTATTTGTGAACCCCTCATACTGCACCTTTCTATCAAATTTTCATGGACGACCCAACAAAACATGGCTAGCCTCCTCGGAACTACATCACAAAGAACTTTATCCTCATATTTTTCAATGTAGAACGGAACCTTCACTTGCTTTGTCACCTTAACCATCCCACTGTCATTTAACCACTGCAAACGATAAGGCTTTTGATGTTTGAGCATAGGTAAGCCTAATTTCTCCACAATGGTTAAACTCGCTGCATTTGTACAACTCCAACTATTTTATGATGACACTGCAAACCTTATCTTTAACCCGACAACGTGTATAGAAAATGCTCTCATGCTGCTCGGTATCATCGACTGGATGTTGTGCCTGTAAGACTCTCTGAACCAAGAATGATGACAGTGCAGCAGGCGCAATTATTTTCTCTTCTTCCTCGGGGTCCTCCAATGCTGGCATATTAGGATCAGTCTCATCCTTAGTCTTTATTTTGCAATTATCTCGAAGGATCATAACTTTGCTATTGGGGCACTCGCTCGAAATGTGCCAAAAAAACTTGACATTTGAAACATCGACGATCACAATTTTGAGAATTAGGAGTAACAGATTTACACCTAATTGCTGGAACCTGGCCGGGGTACAATAAATGGTTTCTTCTCAACTCGTGGCTGCTCCTCCTCTTTCCATGGAGGCCGTTTGGGCGCGGAACCACTAGCAGTCGGGTATTTTCTCCAGCCCATAGGATTTTACCCAACTCTACTACCCCTCCTCTTGAGTTGTCCCTCTTTCTTAATTGCCATGTGCACCATTTCATTCAGCTCGACATAATGCTGCAACTCTACGGTATCTCGAATCTCCCAATTCAGCCCAGCCAAAAACCTAATCATCGTCGCCTCTCTATCCTCCACTACATTGGCTCGAATAACTGGTCAAAAAGCACCTTATATCACGACAAAGCGGTGAGTCTTGTAGATCTCTCCGAGACATTTCAAAAAAACACAATTAAGCCAAAAACGGACATCATACGCAAAAGTTATGGCAAAAACAAGTCTAACCGGAAAAGATAAGGAAATATTTGATACTACGAACATATTTGACTAGATTTGGATGGATAGATTTGAATAAGTATGATATTATATGCCTAACCAAATATTGACTCACTAAACCCTAGGATTTTTGAATCCAACATGACTCAATGACACAAGTAATTCGAATCACGAAACCCTAACATCACGATGCTAAAAAGAACGAACACGAAACAAGAACAAAACAATACTCAATTTTTTGACACACGACAATTAAAAGGAAAGGAAAAGGAAGGACATAACCTTGCTCTGATACCAAAACAATATCCTCGCCGGAAGGTGAAGATCGCAACCCAGAATCGACAGAAAATAGACACACACGGAAGTAAATAGAACTAATACGATGAGAGAAATCCAACACCTTTGAAGTTGACCCTTAGAGAACTGCAGACAAGATCGAACACGAACCCCTACTACCCAAAAAACAACTTGGCTCACAACGAGGAATATAGCAAAGACGCCACAAACGGCTGCGGAATTCCTTGACAAGTCAAGAATTTTGAATTCTAAGGCTCCTAGAATTCGTGAGTCTTCAGAATAATTAAGGAGATAATTTCACAAATTTTATTAAAACTTAAAATTGAATAAAATCTTCCAAAACGAGGCCTATATATAGGCAACTCAAACCCCTAGTCTAATAAGGATATCAAATCTAAAATCATATCAAATCTATTAAGATATACAACAAGTATATCTCAATATCTTTGAAAAAGACAAGACGCTAAAAACTGATTTTCAAAAATTAAATACTAATTTTCAAAAATTAAAGACTAAAATACGAAAATTAAAAAAACTAAATACTAAAACTCAAAAATTAAATTAAATCAAAACAAAAAATTCAAAAATTAATCTTAATTGATCTTCAATTAATCCTCTTCTTTCATCCCACTGGGATCTCCATCAATAGTATTTAGAAATATTGTTTATCTTTATCTATTAATATTAATATTAGTATAACTTAATTATACATCATTTATGAATTTAATATAAACAAAAAAAAAAACAAAAATTAAATTTATAAAAGAATACACTGATTCCAAAATGAATTCAACTCTCAAAATATACTAATTCAAAAATTTAAAGTTGAGGAGTTTAGTGAATTAATTTCAAAAACAAAGAGTTTATTAAAATTAAATTTATTAGAGATGATAATTCATGCGGTCGGATTTTAATCATGTCAATTCGTTATCGATTCGTTAAGGCCTAATTCGTATCCCATTTGGTAAAAAAAAATTAGAATTCCTCTCCGATCCATTAAGTTTAAATTTGTATTCGTACAAATTAGATTTGTAATTGTGAAGGATCCTATAAGCATTCATTTTGAATGATCCAATATGGATTCGATCCCATGATCGGATAAAAATTCGATAAGGATGTAATCTGATTGTTACGATAAGAACCCGTTTCAATAAACATAATATAATATAATAAAATTTGATAAGATAATACAAAATATTCATATGTGATTGTTTGACTTTTGAGTTGGATAAATAAATAAAATTGCAACTTTATTTGAAATTAAAATTATCAATCAAATATTCCAAAATACATAATAAATCTTTAATACTATTTGCCAAACTTTCTCATTTTCAAATACCCAGCAATCATCCAAATTCGTTGCCAACATTCCACCTAAAAATTTGAGGGAGAAAAAATAATAATTAGAATTTTAATATAAAAATAAAATAAAATCTAATAATTACTTTCATTTATAATGATAAAATTACCATTATATTATTATATTTAAATAAATAAATAAAAAAAACATTTTATATTAATTTATTAATGGATATCCGTATCTGCTCTAAATATGATATGTTTAATGGATTATTCAATCCAATCCTATATGATCCAAAGTTTTCGTATTTTTATCATGTCGATCCGACAAGCCTCAATCTATATTTATTATTATTGTGTAAATTTGTGTTGGATTATCATGTCGTATCAATAATTGCTACCCTAAATATAAGAGCATCAACAGTGGGGGATCTTAAAAAATTAAGATCCTCACCTCATCACCCTAAATCTAGCTGGCGGAGAGAGAGAGCAAAAATGGGAGAGAGAAATAGGTTTGGGGATCCAAAATAAGCTCCCAATTCTTGCAGGCGAGTGGCCCCGCGACCACGCGCGCGCCTATTGGCGCGTGTGGTCGCTGCATTCCTTTTTTATTCTTTTTCTTTTATTTTATGATTTTAAATGTTTTTTTCATTCTCTTTAAATTTTGTAAAACTTTGATTTTTTTCGTTGTTTTTATTCTTATTCATTTTTTTCTTTTAATTTAATATTTTAAATTGTTTAAATGTTTTTATATTTTATTTTACAATTTATTAATATATATATATATATATATATATTATATATATATATATTTTAAATTTTTTTCCAACGGCTATATTTTAACAGACACTTTCTCCAACGGCTATATTTTAACGGATACTTTTTTCTTATAAATAACCTTCATCCCACTACCATTCATCACAAAAAAATTATTTTCATTCCACAACTCCTACAACTAACATAAGTGGATACGATCCCAACAATCCCTCTCAAAATTCCGAGCAAACCCCATACATTTTGACATTGAATGCATGGCCAAATAATCTCGTCCAATTTACTCCTCTACCCGATTTTCCCAAAAATCATGCAAACAATCCTATTCAATTTCCAACACCCCCAGGGTACCCTTCGCAATTTTATTACCAACCCCAAACTCCTTCGCAATTTCAGCCACAACACGGGTATCCTCCTCAAGTAGGGATGCCATCCGCTGCAACTGCAAATATACAAGAGCTCGATGAAGATACAAATGATGAGTCTTCTGTCAGACATCGTCAAAAATAGACCACAAAGTAGAACGAGTTGCTTGCGGAATGTTGGGCTGCTAATACTAACAATTCAGTGATCGACACCGACCAAACCAACAAGCATTTTTGGGAGAAATTTGTGATGCTGTACAATGAAGGTCGGCCTGCAAACACACCCGTCCGAAATGCAAGGAGTGAAAAGTCACATTTCCACAAACTCTCGACAAACCAAAAAAAGTTTTCTGAATGCTACAATAGGTGTAAAAATATGTGGGGAATCGGTAAAAGTGATGCTGATATTATGGAGATGGCGCAAACTGATTACCACCAACACTATGGGGGGAAGGGGTACAATGATATTGGTGTTTGGAGGATATTGAAGGAGCAACAGAAGTTTGAAGAGGTGGTATGTAATGTCCCTTCATTGAAAAGAAACAAAGCAATGAAGAAGGAGCATACACAACTTCTGATAACGCTTCCGATGCTATGACAAGCCGACCAATTGGCCAGAAAGCAGCAAAAAGAAAGGAGAAGGGAAAAGGAAAACTTCATGTGTTGAAGGAGACAACAGATGCCTTGAAGGATCACAACGATAATGTAGCACAATTTATACGTCTGAAGAAGAAGTCGGTACAACATAAGAGTGAATTGATTTGCGCAAAGGAGTGGGATGTCTTAGAAAAAGACACGACCAATATGAGTGCTCAACAACTGATGATGCATCAGTTTCGCTGCCAGGAGATCAAGAAAAAATGGGAAGCTGAAGGATATAATGTGGATTTCTGATGATGCATCATTACCTGCTTTTATGTATTGTCAAACTTTAATTTATATTCAGTGTTTGGTGCACGTGTTAGAATTTTAATGTATTTGTGGCTTTTTTTTAATGTATTTGTGTCTTTTAATGTATTTGTAGCTTTTATGCATCACTAATGTATTGTGTTGTATTGTCACATTTAAATGTATGGTGCTCAATTTGCCGGCTTTAAATGTATGGTGTAAAATTTGCAGGCTTTAAATGCACAATTTTGTAACTTTAAATGTATGGTGTAAAATTTGCAGGCTTTAAAGGTATGGTGCACAATTTTGTAATTTTAAATGTATGTTGTAAAATTTGCAAGCTTTAACTTTAAATGTATGGTGCACAATTTTGTAATTTTAAATGTATGGTGTAAAATTTGTAGGCTTTCAATTATATATATGGTGCTAAATATTATCAACAAGTGCACCAACACTAAACAACTCAATTCACACTGGTCTTCTTCATTTTTTTGGCATGTCTTCATCTAACTCTGAAATAGATCAAACTTTGGATGACGAGGAGGAGTTTTGGGAGCAATATATTCTTGAGAATCCTCTTTTTCTCCAAGTGCAACAACTAGCCTCGGAGATAGCCTCAGATCCTCAAGGAAATAGGCGTCGAAGATATATTGATCGAGATCGAGCTGATGCACACAGACGTCTAGTGCAAGACTATTTTGCTGAGAATCCAACTTGGGGCCCAAATATTTTCCGACGACATTTTTGAATGCAAAGATCTTTATTCATCCGTATCGTTGATGCGCTTGAATCACACAACCCTTATTTCCAACAAATGCCTGACGCAACGGGGGAAAAGGATTTAGAGCCTTCCAAAAATGCACAAATGCCATAAGACAATTGGCATATGGTGGTCCAGCTGATCACTATGACGAATACCTCCGCATTGCCGAAACCACTGGCCTTGAATGCCTACGCCACTTTTGTTGTGGGGTCATTGAGGTTTTTGGTGAATATTACTTGAGAAAGCCAACCGTAGATGACCAGCAGCATCTAATGCGATGCATGAACAGAAGCATGGATTTTGTGGAATGCTCGGGAGCCTTGACTGCATGCATTGGGCTTGGAAAAATTATCCGGTTGCATGGAAATGACAATTTACTCGGGGTGATCATAGAGTGCCAACAGTAATTCTTGAAGCAGTTTTCTCACAAGATTTGTGGATCTGGCATGCTTTTTTAGAGTTGCTGGTTCAAACAATGAAATCAACGTTCTCAACCAATCTCCATTATTCATCGACATTTTACAAGGTGTGGCGCCTTCAATACCATTCACGATAAATGGAAATTAATATTCCAAGGGGTATTATTTAACTGATGGTATTTATCCTGAATGGGCACAATTTGTAAAGAGCTTCCCGTTTCCCCAAGATCCGCAAAGGCAAAAGTTCAAGCAAATGCAAGAAGCTGCAAGAAATGATGTAGAACGAGCATTTAGGGTTCTCCAAGCTCGTTGGGCAATGATGAGAGGCCCAACTCGCTTATGGTATAAAGAAAACATCCAAGGTATTATGTTTGCTTGCATTATTTTACATAACATGATTGTTGAGGATGAAGGAGAAATGGCGAGCGAATGGGTTGAAGAAGGGTCAACATCGACTGGCGAGACTATTGAAGGAGAAGTAAATCAAGGTGCGGTAGGAGGATTTGAACGATATCTCAGAAGAGCCTCTGATTTACGTGACAAGAAAACTCATCACAAACTTCAATCCGACCTTGTTCAGCATATCTGGGCACAATTTGGCGGTTATGCTTTATTTAATAATTTCTTCTATCAATTTCTATTAAAATATTATTTAGTTTTAATTGCAATGTGTGGTTTATTATTATTATTATTATTATTATTATTATTATTATTATTATGTATTATTGTACTATATCTTTTTTATTATGTAATATTAAACTTTTTAATTGAATGTATGATTCAATTAATATGAACTAATTAATTACACTAAGCAAATTTTATTATTTAACTATTTAAATTAATAATTCATAATTTAACTAGCGATGAAGATATATTTTAAATAATTTCTAATTAAAATTATACCAGTTTTTTTCTCTAAATATATTATAAATAATTTCTAATTAAAATTATACCAATTTTTTTTCTCTGTAAAATCTTTTATACTCTAATATATATGGTTTTATCAGAGTCTACTTAGTTGCATAGCGGAAAATTCATTGCTCAACCACTACATTAGGTCATCCAAAGTGACATACAACCAATGGGTCTAAAGGCTAGGGCTCAGAGTCCATAAATAAATGGTCAAGCCGAAGATGTACGGTTTTCCAGACAACACATTAATTCCTAAGAAGGGAATTTGGAAGTTGAATGGTTATGAAATTGCTTGAAGAAACTGCAAAGGAACTCAGTTTCTAACTAAAAGATAGAAGACAGTTCATAACTGGAAGCTGTCCAGTTCGTAGACAAGGGACAATTGCAAATTGACCCGAGCAGTTAGCCATAGAAGTAAGGCAGGAAAACAGGATGATCAAAGGCGCGAAACTTTGATTTTTCAAGAGTCATCGACTGAAAGCCACATTTCATGCATACCAGAATCATGGCGAATTATGAGAAGCCACGTAGTTACGCCCACGCGCTCCTCGCACGCCACGACAAAATAGACACATGCGCTATGTACATCAGCGTTCTATGGAATCGTTGATCGCGTAAAGAAATTCTCATATCAACCGTGGATATTAATGGATCAAAACCCTCTTGAGCCCTACTGATCATAATCCTCCTTATTTGATTTCTGCATATATCTCTCATACTCAAATATTCATAACTCTTCAAACTCCCACTCACCCACATTGCTTCAATCGACTATGGGTAAAAAGAAGACTCAATCAGGCGAATGCACAAGTACATCTGTTCTGACAGAGGTGCTATCAACATCCCTCATGCTGCATTACAACGTCTCTCCAATGATATTCTGGATTCCTTCAACCTCACCAACAAGCAAATTCGAGCAGGACAAGTAGTAAAGGGGAAGATTCTAAACTTAAGGGATATTGAGTCCTTAACCTCCGATGATGAGCTTTACAAAATGCTGGAGAAGGAGAAATTGCTAAAATTTCTGGAGGCGTATCCACGCCGCTTCAAATCCCATCGCATTGCAGAGTTCTATGAAAATGTGATTGTCGAAGGACGGGAGATTCTTCAAGACAAAGGTGAAAAAGGTTCCAATTCTTGTAAATCATGATCTTGTTGCTAAATTTATCCATCTACCCAATGCGGGTATCAATATTGCCAGTTATTTAGACGATGATAAAGAGGCAGTGATGAAGAGGCACTGGAAAGAATGGAAGAAGGCAGATCCCAAGGAAGGATTTAAAGTTGCCTCACAGGTTTCCGACCTGAAGCTCTTCTACAAAACCCTAAGTGAGATAGCACTTCGCATGCTCTACTGTGGAGTTGGATCATTCTCCGAACTAAGCCAGCCAAAGTATTCTGTGATGATGGTTCTGGATGATGGCCCAGGAGGAAACTAGGCGGAATATATTTTTGGGCGACTTCTAGAAAATGCCAAGAAAAACATTACCATCTGAGAGACCAAAAAATTCAAGTCCGGTGTTGGATTCGGATTGAAGGTTAGTTATCTCATTGAGAAACTGATAGGTCTTCGTGATGAGGGGGAAGATCTTCTGTTATTCGATTTTATCCCCATAAGAAGTCCAGTGTACCATTTCACAGAAGGTGAAAACGATGATGATGCTGGTGATGACAATCCTAAGAAGGATGATGTTGATCACATGGTTTTAGATGTTGATGAGGTGTCCAGTTCCTCACCCACCAAAGGAAAGAAGGCACTACTTCTTCAGTGTCAGGCAAGAAGAAAAGGATCTTAATGAAAACCAGAGAAGAACATGGAAGGACGAAGAAGAAGAAAAGGAATTTGGTGCTTGAGGACATCTCATAGGAAGACTCGAGCAGGCTAAAAAAGGGCAAGCAGACTGTTGAGGAACAGCAAGTGAACATCTGGGATATTAGAGACCCAACAATCTCAGAGGAAAGTCAAAACCCAATGTCATATTCTCCTCATCGAGAGCCCTTCACTCCATCAAAATCAGCCAGCAGCTCAGATGGACATGCTCACGACGCTCAATCTAAGCAAGCCATAGATACTTCTCAGCATATCTTGGAGACAACAACAAAAGCGCCAGAACTGCCAGTTAAAGAAACTTTCGCGCAAGAACTATCAATGCAAGAAGTTGTCCCTAAAGAACAAGAACCATCAATGCAAGAAGTTGTCTCTAAAAACCAATCTCTTCAAGAAACTGTTGCTAAAGAACTGCAACTTCCAGAAACTGCCGTAGCAGAACATGAAGAAACTTATCTGGAATACATTCTGCGCATGATTGATGAAAATCATGCTGGTCTTCTAAAGTTGCAGGTTCTTCAAATGAAACTAAATGCAAAAGTCAAAAAGTTTCAGGAGAACCTCATGGAGCTTGAAGAAGCGATAGAAAGGGATCTTGAGAGACTGAGAAAAGAAAAGGAAGAGAGGATGCGAAAAGAAGATGAAGCAGCCCTGCTCAAGCAATCCTACTCTCTCGCGCCATAACTCTTGCAAGAAACTGCCGAGAAAGCTATCGAGCTCATTCGTAAATGACAATTGCAAGTGCTTCTTCAACAACAGTTTCAGCATTTACTCCGAATCAAATCTGCTGAAGAGTATTCTATCACGAAAGCTCAGAAAATTCACGAAGAAGAGGAAGAAATTCAAAGGCTAAACCGCAAAGCTGAGCAAAGAAGACTTGAGGCAAAACAAAAGAAGCAAGAAGAAGAAGAAGCAGCTGAATTGAGAAGGAAATAAGAAGAAGCAGCAGCTGCTGAGAGCAAAAGAATAGAAGAAGAGACCGCTGCCGAGAAGGCAAGAAATGAGGCAGCAACAGCAGCAAAGCAAAAAGAGGAAGCAGAAGCAACCAGCAGAGCTCATCTTTAACTAGAGCTATTTACTGCTACATTTCAGAGCCAAACCGACGGAGACTTCGGAGCACTCGTCGCATCTGAAAGACCATTGTCTCCCAACCCCATCTTTGTGGCTGCACCTCATCTAACCCCTGATGTTATGAGACAAGAGATGAATCAGCAGATCCTTACAATTTTTTATTTTGTCAAAAAGGGGGAAGAGAGGACAGA
Source organism: Plectranthus barbatus (assembly GCA_026898455.1). Lineage (NCBI taxonomy): Eukaryota > Viridiplantae > Streptophyta > Magnoliopsida > Lamiales > Lamiaceae > Plectranthus > Plectranthus barbatus. Next base: position 13,632 of record JAPKLW010005380.1, read on the forward strand.
TGAACAAGTGAAGTTGCAGTTGCAGTTGATGGAGAGGCAAAATAAGCAGATCAGATTGCAAGTGGAACGAATACGGTAAGCCAGAGATCAGGAGATGAAACTTATGATGGACATAGCTAAGAGCTTTGCCACGCAAGCTGGACCCTCGACCTCTACTGTTACTTCAAAGCCAAAAGACGCACTCTTCAAATCAAGACAATGACAAGGACAAATCACAGGCGTAACTGGCCAATTCTGGACTGTTTTGTATCTTCTTTGACTGCAGTTTTTAACTTTTCATGTACCTGTAACGATCACATATAATGAAAGGTCTAAAACTGTGGGTTTGAAGACAACTACTCATTGTCTCTTACCCTTATATTTAGCTGAATTCACATATTCCAGTGTGATCGGCAGTTTTATCGCTCTAAACTGATAATGTTAATCGAGAAATATCTCTCCCATTCAGGGGGAAGATCACTTAGAGTAGGTCGAGTATAGAAGAAGCACAATTCTGAGTAGTGACTAGATTTTCAAACTTTGATACACTGGTCTTCATAAAAGTATTACATCAACATAGTCGTTATCTGATATAACAAACATACGATACGAACTATAATATCCTATTATCTCGCCTATAGGGATGATCATATGGTGTGTAGGAGATCACAGAGAATCATATGAATCATTTGACCTAGCGAGATATAAACAGTATCACGACTAAGACAGTCTTTGGATAGGATATCGGTTTAGGCTACGACACATCAGTTCATAAGTGAGCTTATCCTAGCTACGTGATGTGTCGGTAAATCTTTATGTATTAATGAGATCAACAATGAGATGTGACATTCTAATTGACATATGAATGAGTCAGATCTCTAGATACTTGTTATGATCTTAAACCTAATGGAAGGCTAAGGGGCATACACAAGTTGACCACACTTTGACTTGCTATGGTGGAGAATCTTTCATGTACTCTTATACCTGCATCTTGGGTGTGGCAGTTTGTGTTTGGCTTGCTTAGGCTGGACATGTAGGTTATCATATCTGCTTTAGGATGGGGACATACCCTGAGGAGCTCACAAGTTTCATTATGCTAAACCCTGTAAGTTGAATTATTTAATTCAGGCATAAGTGAAAAAGAGTGAGTGGTACTACTCAGGAAATAAGAGATTAATTAATTGTGGTTGACTGTCATAAGCCAAATTAATTATTGAATGTCATAACCTTAAATATGTGGATCATTCAAGTTTAATACAACCCGTTCCAAATAATGTGGTAATAAAGGGGTGAGTCAGCATTGTTTTCGTGGTGTAGGTAAAACAATGTTGTATTAATTAATTATGTTCTGGGTTGGACATGGAATTAATTAATAAGGAAGGACCACCGTTAGGTATGGATAATTGTTAGGTATGGATGTAGAATTCCCTCCTTTAAATTGATGTTTTGATGTGTCAAAACTATATACCAAAGTCTAGGCCTTAGAGTTATTACCTCATGTAATCCTTGTATAGGATGATCGAGTTGTAATAGTCTAGGAGAAGAAAATTGTCAAAAACTGTGGAACAGTTTTTGAAGTGGAAGTCGTCCAGACGAGAAAACTGTCAAGGATAATGGACTAGGAAAACTGAGCAGAGTAACGGACGCGAAAAACTATGCAGACTGTTTTTCAACTGTCAAGGATCGTATAACAAAGAAAACTGTGGACACAGTTTTCATAAAGAAACTGTCGAGAGGCGCCCACAGTTTCAGACCAGGACAGTTTCACGTCAAATAAACACATGAAAAACGAGAGGCCGATCAATCATAAAAGAACATTAAAGAGTCAATGATAAGAGACGAAGATACACTCAGTTATGACTGGAGTACAACGTTGTTCGGCGTCTGACACAACAAGTACAAACTGCCCTTGCAAAAAACATGGTAGTGATTCAGAAAAGGCAGAGGAGCAGGTCTACTTTACAGAGAATGATGAACATTGATTGGACATCCTTCAAAATGTGTCTACCGACTATTTTCAAATCTCCAACTATAAATAGCAGGAGGATCAGAGACAAACATATCCGATTGAGCACTTAAAAACCTTGTCGTCACTCTGCCAAATTTAAAGCTCAAAACATTAAAAGATCTCTAGCAAGAAAGCATTAAATCCTTGGTTCATTTATTGAACACGAGGCATTATTGCTTATAGAATCTTTAGAGGTTCACCGTGTGACCTTGTGTACACGAGGATTAAGTCTTTCGACTTAATCTACTCGTTTGGTGTTCTTACTTTTCAAGTAAGAACATAGCAGCCTGACTCTCTGAGGAGAAGAAGGTTCTCACGGGCAACTGCCAACCAGCATACGTTCTGGGAAGAACTCAACCATCCACCCACCGGAGAAGGAGAAGGTGTTGGGAATGTATACTGAAAGCATAAATGATTAATTGTTCTGTATACTGGCCTTCATTTATGTGTTGCATCAACAATTCTCACTATCTGATAAATGTGAACATACGACGAACTATAATATCCTTTTATCTCGTAGATAGGGATGACCATATGGTGTGTAGGAGATCACAGAGGATCATATTGCTCGTTTGACCTAGCGAGATATAAACAGTATCACAGCTGAAATAGTCCCTGGATAGGCTGTTGGTTCAAGCTGCGGCACATCGGTTCATAAGTGGGCTTATCCTAGCTACTTGATGTGTCGGTACATATTTATGTATTGATGGGATCAACTGTGGAATGTGCCATTCTCATTGACATATGAATGAGCTAGATCCCTAACATACTTCCTATGATCTTAAACCTTACTAAAGGATAACGGGCACACATGGATTGACCACACTTTGATTTGCTATGGTGGTGAGTCTTACATGTACTCTAATATATGCATTTTGGGTGTTGGCAATTTGTGTGGGGTCTGCTTAGGCTGGATGTATAGGTAAGATATCCGTTTCAGGATGGTGACATTCCCTGATGAGCTCACAAGGTTCTTTATGCTAAGTCCTGCAGGCTGAATGATTTATTCAAGCATAAGAGAAAAAGAGTGAGTGGTATCAATCAGGAAATAAGATATTAATTAATTGTGGTTGATTGTCATAAGCCAAATTAATTAATGAATGTCTAAAGCCTTAAATATGTTGGTCATGTTAGTTTAATGCAACCCGTTCCTAATAATGTGGAAATAATGGGGCGAGTCAGCATTATTACCGTGGTGAAGGTTAAAACAATGTTTTATTAATTAATTATGTTCTGGGTTGAACAAGGAAGAATTAATTAATAAAGAGGGCCCAGTTTATTATTTGTATTTGATCCCTGGTCTGGCCCACACACTGCGCAAGCCCATTAGGGTTAGGGTTTTTCAAAACCCTAACACTATATAAAGGTTTTCTCTCAGATCAGAGGTAGCCACCACATTATACAATTTGATATTCAAATCAAAATATTGAGTTAGAGTGAGAGAGAGATCGGCGGCGATCAGGAGGGGATTTTTCTGATCAAATCCTCCGGCTTCCTGATTCAACTTGTTAGATAGTCCTCACCAGATTTCCAAGGAGCAAGGGAACAGACCAGAAGATCAAATCTGTAGGAACACAATCAAAGAAGGGTTCCATTCTGCCTCAGATTTAACTTCATCGTTCATCCTCCGATCTAGATCTGTAGATCAAATTATTGAAGATCAAGTATTCTCTTGAATCCACCCTATGCAATTAATTATTGTAGAAGCATGAATAGGGTGGCATGGTTTATTTAATTGAATTTGTTATTGACATCCTAAGAACGGTCCTGCGAATTAAATAACAACTCATGTTGTTAGTCATAGACTCGAATCCTACATAAGGGAGGTTTGTCCTCAATCTATTTTCGACGATTGCCAGTTCTGAGAAGATCTCAAGGTGCCACCTGGCTTCGAGGAACTGAAGAAGGAGTGAAGAACAACTGTCTGGGCGAGTGATCCATTCTGCCGTGGACGGTGATCTCTGCAGCATTTGGCTATAGATCGTGAGGATTGTATCTTTATTACTTAGTGAATTTCCGGATTAATTTCCGAAGAGTGGACGTAGGACTTAAGGCTCCGAACCACTATAAATATCCTGCCTCATTTATAGTTTTTATTTACTTTACGCACCATAAAGTTTTCAATTGTGTTTTGAAACCTTCAACACTTATCTGAAAGTGTTGAAGTGTATAATTGTCGACTGCTTATAACTGTAAACTGGTTACCTAAAACTGCTGGCTAACACACACTATCATTTTAAAACTGTTGTTTAAAACTGAGTTGTAAGTTGAAACTGAACTGCCCGCGTTTAAGAGTGCAATTAACTGCTCTTATACTTCCGCTGCACATTATATGTACTCTGATCTGGGACCAACAACCACTTTATTATTTGGAATTGATCCTTAGTCTGGCCCACAAACTACTCAAAGCCCATGAGCATTAGGGTTTTCCAAACCCTAATAATATATTAGCCCCTTCTCTCTATCAGATCAATATTGATTACACACATAATAGAGAATTCAGTACGACAGTACGGAATTGAGGGAAAAAGAGAGAAAGGGATGACTATTCAGAAGGGAGAAAATTGATCGATTTCTCCGGCCTTCTAAATCAACTCAGTAGCGTATCCTCACTAGATTTCCGAGGAGCAAGAGAACAGATCAGAAGATTAGATATGTCCTCAGCATCTTGATGAGAATGAGAGTCCTATCAATCTGTCCCTTGTTGAAGCCATTCTTCAGTAGAAATTGGGAAAATGTCACGTACCAAACTCGTGGTGCTTGCTTAAGGTCATATAGTGCCTTCCGTAGCTTGTAGACCTTAGTGCCTTCTTCGAAACCAAGAGATTGTTCCACATTAATGTCCTTCTTTAGCTCACCAATCAAAAAGGCACTTTTCACGTGTTTGGTTTTAAATCCAAACAAATATATAAATAAAGTAATAAATGCAAGAGGATTAATAGAGGTTCAGAGTCAAATGTCCTGCATCCTCTCTTCAGATAAAAGTCGGGAATACACTAAGTCTTGGTTTACAAGGTGTAGCACGACCTTTTGCTTGCTGGGAGAAGCCACCGTCTGCCAAACACAAGCACACTCGCCTAGCCCTTTGTTCGCCTCAACTTCTTCAGATCTGGAGTGAGGACACATCTCACAACCTCCAGCTGGTCGTTGAGAGTTTTGATTCTTCTCGAGAATGGTTAGCTTCCGGTGCGAACACAGGTGAGAGTTACCACTGGAGTAGTAGTAACTGAAGATTGGTTTCTTTCTTAGACTGTAGGAAAACCAAGTAATAACACTAGCAAAGATGCTAAGTGTCTCGTGTTTAAGGATGACACACAGTAATTGATAAGTCAACCTGAGTGCTTTGAACATTTTAATTGCAAATTTAGCAAAGTGCCTTTCAGATTCATGAATTCAATAACCTTCTCCTCTTGAATATAGCCTCTATATATAAGCGGCATCTGGAGAAGTTTGATATAGGAGCCATCTTGAGACATGAGAAATCTATCCAATCAGAGTATCTTTTGTTCCTGAAAGTCTGCGTCCTTTGCTAATAGTAGAATGTAAACTTGTAGCCTTTGTCAGAACAACTCTGAATCAGTCCGATGAATGTCTAATGGTTGTTCCTCGGACGAACAAGATTTAAGGGTCCGCAGACTTTAAATTCTCCTTACTTGTCTGGGCTTGAAAAGTATGGGCTTGACTTGTTCACCTTGTCCCTATCTTCGTGTTTGGGATTCGCCTTTGTTCGTGACACTTCGCTGGTGATGACGTGTCAGCCAGTAAACTTCAAAATGATGCTTCCAAGCAGGTTGTCAGTTTATGTACTCCAAGCTGGTAGCCAGTTTCACCCAAACTTGCGTTAATCAGCTTCCTTACAAGTCGAAAAATTCCAAAATAGAACTTAACACATTCAGACTAATCTATGCTTGAGACACTCTAAACTAGTGGTATTTTGACACATCAAAACATACAATTAAGGGAGGAATTAAGCTATAATTCCTAATGACAGTTATTTAATAAAATTTAGGACATTTTTGTTAATTTCTCTACATGAGTTGTTTAATTATTTTCGTTACTTCTTATTTCTTGATACAATAGAGCTTATTGTATATGTTTAGAATAAAAAAAAAAAAAGAATTATCGATTCAGGACCCAAAAGATAGTTAAATTATCAATTCAGGACCCAAAAGATGATTTGTCAATCCAGGACCCGTAAGATCAAACAATTCTCAATCCAGGACCTAATATTGAGATCCTGGATTGAGAATTGTATGATCTTTCGAGTCCTGGATTGAGAATATTTGTGATCTTTCAGGTCCTGAATTGAAAATTAATCTTTCGGATCCTAAATCGATAATTAAACTATCTTTCGGATCCTGAATCGATAAAACTCCTAAAAAAATTATCAAATAGTGAAATTATATTCATTGAGCAATAGATTTACAAATAATAAAACTTAATGTATCAAATGATAAAATTAATGTGTCAAACGATAAAATTTGCTTGACAAATTTAATTCTTTTACTTAATAAGTTCTTTTTATTGTTTGATAATTTTTTTTTTGCTATATTTCTTGATATTTCTTGCTTTAACACATTTTAATTATGTTTATTATTTGACATGCTCTTTTTTATTGTTTGATTGATTATTATATTTGTAATAAGTTGAATAAATATTAATTAAGGTTTAAAAATATATTATTTTAAAATTTTAAAATATAAAATCTTACAATGCAAATCAATATTAATTACCTAAATCAATGTTTATACATAAATGATTATTATATAAATTGTATTTTAGATATATATCTTTTGATTCGTTTTAAGGTATATATAGATAGAGTTGTAATCATATGTGAACCACCTTCCACATGAGAAATAAGAACTAATCTGGATCTTTAATTTTTTAATCTGAATGGTCCAGATTTAGTATTTAATTTAATTTTATTAATTAATAAAATTAATTTTTAATTACATTAAGGGTTGGTAATTAATATATTCATATAACTACTTCCTAAAATATCTCTTCCAATATTTGAAATCAAAATTATATACGTAAATTTTATGAATTTTCATTTACATTATCCGACATTCACCAGCACAGCGATGTCGACTATGAAATGGAAGTTCGGCGATGGTGAGAGAAAATGCCGATTTGCGATTATTCTAATGGAGAATGATCCCTTGAACTTCTATAATTTTTAGTTAATATACCTTTGCTTCTTGTCTTTTCCTTTTTCCGTCAAGTGAAATTTTGTTAGAACCTCTGATTTTGTAATCTCATATTTCCTGCCATTATTGCAGTATTATTGATTCTGGCTAGTTTTTGCTTGATTTTTGTATTTGGATCGGCGATGGCGGAGAATAGGAGACATGGGATCGGAGGACTGAGTCATTGATCGATAAAATCCTTGATATGATCTGATTTTTATTTTATTTGATAGGAAGTGGTGGAGATTTTGGATTAGCTTCCTAGTTGAGAAGATCGGAATCGAAAGCTCTGATTTTTTGTTATTTTTCCCCCAACAATCTGTACATGCGATCAATTGTAGGCTCTGTTTTGCGGAATTACAGTTATTCCGCCTGTAAACATGCATAAATAGAGCATATTTATTGCAATAGAATGTGTTTTTTTTTTCATGTGGTTTTAGTATATAATTTTATTAAAAAATATGCAGTTATTCCGCCTGTAAACATGCATAAATAGAG
>JAPKLW010005381.1:0-21308 GCA_026898455.1 Plectranthus barbatus
CTTGCCAAGGATCGTTCTTAGGGTACCAGGAATAAATTTCAATTAAATAAATCATGCGATCCTATGCATTCTCCTACAATATTAATTGCAGAGGATAGATTAGAGAATACCTGATTTCACCGTTTGATCTACAGATCTAGATCGGAGCCAATAACGATGAAATAACCTTGGATCTGAGATAGAACGCCGGCGATGGATAGTTGTTCCTACAGATCTGATCTTCTGATCTGTTCCCTTGCTCCTTGGAAATCTGGTGAGGATTATCTACCAAGTTGAATCTGAGATCTGGAGGAATCGATCAGTTCCTTCCACCGGATCGGCCGCCGCCGTTCTCTCTCAATTTTACTGAAAAACCCTAGTTTTCACTACTTGATCTGATAGAGAGAAGGCCTTATATAGTGTTAGGGTTTTGAGAAACCCTAACCCTAATGGGCTGTGAGCAATTAATGGGCCAGACCAGGGATCAGATGTAAATAATAAAGTGGGCCCTCTTTATTAATTAATCCTTCCTTGTTCAACCTAGAACATAATTAATTAATAAAACATTGTTTTAACCTTCACCACGGTAACAATGCTGACTCGCCCCTTTATTACCACGTTATTAGGAACGGGTTGCACCAAACTAACATGATCCACATATTTAAGGCTTTAGACATTCATTAATTAATTTGGCTTATGACAATCAGCCACAATTAATTAATCTTTTATTTCCTGAGTAATACCACTCACTCCTTTTCACTTATGCCTGAATTAAATAATTCAACCTGCAGGGTTTAGCATAATGAACCTTGTGAGCTCCTCAGGGAATGTCACCATCCTGAAACGGATATGCTTACCTAAACGTCCAGACTAAGCAGGCCACACGCAAATTGCCAACACCCAAAATACGGGTATAAGAGTACATGTAAGACTCGCCACCATGGTAAATCAAAGTGCGATCAATCTGTGTGTGCCCCTTATCCTTCAGTTAGGTTTAAGATCATAGGAAGTATGTTAGGGATCTGGCTCATTCATATGTCAATAAGAATGGCACATCCCACTGTTGATCCCATCAATACATAACTATGTACCGACACATCAAGTAGCTAGGATAAGCCCACTTATGAACCGATGTGCCGCAGCTTAGACCGACAGCCTATCCACGGACCGTCTCAGCTGTGATACTGTTTATATCTCGCTAGGTCAAACGATTCATATGATCCTCTGTGATCTCCTACACACCATATGATCATCCCTATAGGCGAGATAATAGGATATTATGATTCGTTGTATGTTTGTTCTATCAGACAGCGAGTATTGTTGCGGCAACATATATGAAGACCAGTGTACAAAACACTTAATCATATATGCTTTCAGTATACAATCCCAACACTTGATGCCTTCATTTGCTTCATTTACGTGAGGTAACACTTCACCTTCCTTGTTTGGTTCTTCTTCTTGCACCACCACTATCTCATCTTCTTTGACTTCTTAATGTGAATGCTTCTCCTCTTGCTTCCTTTCACTTGAATGTTTAGCAATGGTTGAGAGTTGTACTTGAATATCTTCAAGTATCTTATCACTTTTTTCAAACTTCTTCTCTCATTCCTTGCTTAAGTGTATCGTATCATCCCTTTCTCCTCTTATAGGAACTTTCTAGCTTTCATAACCAGCATCTCCACTCCCCGCTAGTTGATTCCAACCATCGTATTGATATGTCGGGGAAGAATATGGGAAGGGTCACTAATTCGGATGGTAATACATCTCACCATGATGATATTAGGAATTCCAATGATTGTTCCCCCACCATTGATTTACATAATTCACCTCCTCCGGATAGTCTTCTTACTTCTTCATTTTAGCTTCCCTCCATTGGTAGCTATTTTCCGCCATTTTCTCGAATATCGTCCGGAGTGGCCTCCGTGCTCTTTGTCTTTCCATCATTTTGGCTCTCATCTCCTCCAATTGTCTTTGTAAATCATCCAACTTCTCAGAAATCACTCTTTGTCAGTTCTCCATATTGGCTTCCACTTTTTCTAAGCCTTCATTTCTCCAATGTTCTTCCAACAATCAAGCTTTGTACCTTGTCACATACACCACCTGCAAGACTCCAAAAGCTCCAATCAACAAACAAATAAACTTAATTCAAACAAACAATTAAACAAACACTTAGACTACAAGCAACTCAAGTTCACTAATATCTAGCAACCTACTCAATTAAGTCCCCGACAACGGCGCTAAAACTTGATATGCTAAAAATTCAAGCACTTAAATTCCTAGTGATGCAAGAATAAAAATATGTTAAATCAGGGACCATCTTTGTTCGCCTGCTAGAATACTAGTTTGTGTTGTGTTGCCATTGTATCTAAGAAAATATTATCGTTGAGTTTGAGTATTGACTAACACAATCTAACTGCTATCTATCTAACTAGAAAACAATAACAAAACATGAATCAAATCTAGCAATCATCATCATCATCATCATACTCACAAACACAACCTCAAACAATCCAACATTAACAAGAACAAGGTCAAATCAAGTGATCTCAATCGAGGGAAAAATAGGATATTGGAGAGAACTTTGTAGTGAACAATTAGGGCCAATTGAATCATGCAAACACAAATTAATCTTCCAAGAGATGGTCAATCCACACAAAAAGGACTAATCCCCTTAGCACCGGTGAATTAATCGTAGATGAGCTAAGATTATCAAATCGTTACGTTATCTAATCCTAACACACTCCCAAACGACTGGGGATACGAAACCTATATGCTTCCTCCGCACAAGGATTAGATCGAGACATATATAAGAACATACGAATCACAACATTTCAATCCGCATATATGTTGCAATCTCAATGTCAAATATCAAGCAATTGACTCTTATCTACATTACTTGAATGGGAATAAGATTTAGCATGTCTTAATCAACAAGAAAAAGGTAAACACGCAATCAATTGATCATATCCTTCACCACATCATTCAATCCAACATCCTAATGTAATCTAGCTACTCATACCTTAAGATTGGTTCAATTGAATAGAAAAACAACACTCATCCATTACAAGTAGAATTGAAATAGCAATTTCCCCCAATTTGGATGACTTGGCCTTGATCTACACTTGAATCTTCATGTCTTCATCAATTGGATAGATTTGGACTTTGATCCTCTTCAATTGATGGTTGGATGGAGTGGGAAGTGTATTTTGGGGTGAAAAAGAGCCACTAAAATGTGTTCTTTCCCCATTCGTTCTTCCACCTTTTATATTAAGTTCCAAGACTTGAATTTTGCCCCGGATGAAATTGGTTCGACCCGGATGCTTCAAAACTGAAAAACTGCCAAAACAGCACGCTCGGTCTCGCCCTGGATGAATCCAGCTCGACCAAGATTTTCCTCTGTAAAGTAGATCCCGGCCGAGCTCTGCAGGGTTAGGTTGAGACCTGCCCTACAGAGGCAAATCTCGGTTGAACCCAACCTGTCCGGACTGGGATTTATCTCTAAAATCTCCCTATTGCTCCTTTGCTCCTAAAATGGGTTAAACTTGATGAAAAATGCTCAATTCCTTTCCTACACAACATCAACATAACAAAGTACGAAAATGAAACAAAAATGAACCAAAAACCTATGATATGTGGGTGAAATAAACACAAACAAGCACTCAAACTTATCAATAAATTGGTCATTTCACATACATATCAATTAATCCTCTTCTTTCAGTCCACTGGGATCTTCATTTGGTGTTCATGAACTTCTTTTGGAATAAGATGAACAAGAAAGATTTTTTTTATTATTATTATACTCAAATGAGTATTTATTTGTGAACCCCTCATACTGCACCTTTCTATCAAATTTTCATGGACGACCCAACAAAACATGGCTAGCCTCCTCGGAACTACATCACAAAGAACTTTATCCTCATATTTTTCAATGTAGAACGGAACCTTCACTTGCTTTGTCACCTTAACCATCCCACTGTCATTTAACCACTGCAAACGATAAGGCTTTTGATGTTTGAGCATAGGTAAGCCTAATTTCTCCACAATGGTTAAACTCGCTGCATTTGTACAACTCCAACTATTTTATGATGACACTGCAAACCTTATCTTTAACCCGACAACGTGTATAGAAAATGCTCTCATGCTGCTCGGTATCATCGACTGGATGTTGTGCCTGTAAGACTCTCTGAACCAAGAATGATGACAGTGCAGCAGGCGCAATTATTTTCTCTTCTTCCTCGGGGTCCTCCAATGCTGGCATATTAGGATCAGTCTCATCCTTAGTCTTTATTTTGCAATTATCTCGAAGGATCATAACTTTGCTATTGGGGCACTCGCTCGAAATGTGCCAAAAAAACTTGACATTTGAAACATCGACGATCACAATTTTGAGAATTAGGAGTAACAGATTTACACCTAATTGCTGGAACCTGGCCGGGGTACAATAAATGGTTTCTTCTCAACTCGTGGCTGCTCCTCCTCTTTCCATGGAGGCCGTTTGGGCGCGGAACCACTAGCAGTCGGGTATTTTCTCCAGCCCATAGGATTTTACCCAACTCTACTACCCCTCCTCTTGAGTTGTCCCTCTTTCTTAATTGCCATGTGCACCATTTCATTCAGCTCGACATAATGCTGCAACTCTACGGTATCTCGAATCTCCCAATTCAGCCCAGCCAAAAACCTAATCATCGTCGCCTCTCTATCCTCCACTACATTGGCTCGAATAACTGGTCAAAAAGCACCTTATATCACGACAAAGCGGTGAGTCTTGTAGATCTCTCCGAGACATTTCAAAAAAACACAATTAAGCCAAAAACGGACATCATACGCAAAAGTTATGGCAAAAACAAGTCTAACCGGAAAAGATAAGGAAATATTTGATACTACGAACATATTTGACTAGATTTGGATGGATAGATTTGAATAAGTATGATATTATATGCCTAACCAAATATTGACTCACTAAACCCTAGGATTTTTGAATCCAACATGACTCAATGACACAAGTAATTCGAATCACGAAACCCTAACATCACGATGCTAAAAAGAACGAACACGAAACAAGAACAAAACAATACTCAATTTTTTGACACACGACAATTAAAAGGAAAGGAAAAGGAAGGACATAACCTTGCTCTGATACCAAAACAATATCCTCGCCGGAAGGTGAAGATCGCAACCCAGAATCGACAGAAAATAGACACACACGGAAGTAAATAGAACTAATACGATGAGAGAAATCCAACACCTTTGAAGTTGACCCTTAGAGAACTGCAGACAAGATCGAACACGAACCCCTACTACCCAAAAAACAACTTGGCTCACAACGAGGAATATAGCAAAGACGCCACAAACGGCTGCGGAATTCCTTGACAAGTCAAGAATTTTGAATTCTAAGGCTCCTAGAATTCGTGAGTCTTCAGAATAATTAAGGAGATAATTTCACAAATTTTATTAAAACTTAAAATTGAATAAAATCTTCCAAAACGAGGCCTATATATAGGCAACTCAAACCCCTAGTCTAATAAGGATATCAAATCTAAAATCATATCAAATCTATTAAGATATACAACAAGTATATCTCAATATCTTTGAAAAAGACAAGACGCTAAAAACTGATTTTCAAAAATTAAATACTAATTTTCAAAAATTAAAGACTAAAATACGAAAATTAAAAAAACTAAATACTAAAACTCAAAAATTAAATTAAATCAAAACAAAAAATTCAAAAATTAATCTTAATTGATCTTCAATTAATCCTCTTCTTTCATCCCACTGGGATCTCCATCAATAGTATTTAGAAATATTGTTTATCTTTATCTATTAATATTAATATTAGTATAACTTAATTATACATCATTTATGAATTTAATATAAACAAAAAAAAAAACAAAAATTAAATTTATAAAAGAATACACTGATTCCAAAATGAATTCAACTCTCAAAATATACTAATTCAAAAATTTAAAGTTGAGGAGTTTAGTGAATTAATTTCAAAAACAAAGAGTTTATTAAAATTAAATTTATTAGAGATGATAATTCATGCGGTCGGATTTTAATCATGTCAATTCGTTATCGATTCGTTAAGGCCTAATTCGTATCCCATTTGGTAAAAAAAAATTAGAATTCCTCTCCGATCCATTAAGTTTAAATTTGTATTCGTACAAATTAGATTTGTAATTGTGAAGGATCCTATAAGCATTCATTTTGAATGATCCAATATGGATTCGATCCCATGATCGGATAAAAATTCGATAAGGATGTAATCTGATTGTTACGATAAGAACCCGTTTCAATAAACATAATATAATATAATAAAATTTGATAAGATAATACAAAATATTCATATGTGATTGTTTGACTTTTGAGTTGGATAAATAAATAAAATTGCAACTTTATTTGAAATTAAAATTATCAATCAAATATTCCAAAATACATAATAAATCTTTAATACTATTTGCCAAACTTTCTCATTTTCAAATACCCAGCAATCATCCAAATTCGTTGCCAACATTCCACCTAAAAATTTGAGGGAGAAAAAATAATAATTAGAATTTTAATATAAAAATAAAATAAAATCTAATAATTACTTTCATTTATAATGATAAAATTACCATTATATTATTATATTTAAATAAATAAATAAAAAAAACATTTTATATTAATTTATTAATGGATATCCGTATCTGCTCTAAATATGATATGTTTAATGGATTATTCAATCCAATCCTATATGATCCAAAGTTTTCGTATTTTTATCATGTCGATCCGACAAGCCTCAATCTATATTTATTATTATTGTGTAAATTTGTGTTGGATTATCATGTCGTATCAATAATTGCTACCCTAAATATAAGAGCATCAACAGTGGGGGATCTTAAAAAATTAAGATCCTCACCTCATCACCCTAAATCTAGCTGGCGGAGAGAGAGAGCAAAAATGGGAGAGAGAAATAGGTTTGGGGATCCAAAATAAGCTCCCAATTCTTGCAGGCGAGTGGCCCCGCGACCACGCGCGCGCCTATTGGCGCGTGTGGTCGCTGCATTCCTTTTTTATTCTTTTTCTTTTATTTTATGATTTTAAATGTTTTTTTCATTCTCTTTAAATTTTGTAAAACTTTGATTTTTTTCGTTGTTTTTATTCTTATTCATTTTTTTCTTTTAATTTAATATTTTAAATTGTTTAAATGTTTTTATATTTTATTTTACAATTTATTAATATATATATATATATATATATATTATATATATATATATTTTAAATTTTTTTCCAACGGCTATATTTTAACAGACACTTTCTCCAACGGCTATATTTTAACGGATACTTTTTTCTTATAAATAACCTTCATCCCACTACCATTCATCACAAAAAAATTATTTTCATTCCACAACTCCTACAACTAACATAAGTGGATACGATCCCAACAATCCCTCTCAAAATTCCGAGCAAACCCCATACATTTTGACATTGAATGCATGGCCAAATAATCTCGTCCAATTTACTCCTCTACCCGATTTTCCCAAAAATCATGCAAACAATCCTATTCAATTTCCAACACCCCCAGGGTACCCTTCGCAATTTTATTACCAACCCCAAACTCCTTCGCAATTTCAGCCACAACACGGGTATCCTCCTCAAGTAGGGATGCCATCCGCTGCAACTGCAAATATACAAGAGCTCGATGAAGATACAAATGATGAGTCTTCTGTCAGACATCGTCAAAAATAGACCACAAAGTAGAACGAGTTGCTTGCGGAATGTTGGGCTGCTAATACTAACAATTCAGTGATCGACACCGACCAAACCAACAAGCATTTTTGGGAGAAATTTGTGATGCTGTACAATGAAGGTCGGCCTGCAAACACACCCGTCCGAAATGCAAGGAGTGAAAAGTCACATTTCCACAAACTCTCGACAAACCAAAAAAAGTTTTCTGAATGCTACAATAGGTGTAAAAATATGTGGGGAATCGGTAAAAGTGATGCTGATATTATGGAGATGGCGCAAACTGATTACCACCAACACTATGGGGGGAAGGGGTACAATGATATTGGTGTTTGGAGGATATTGAAGGAGCAACAGAAGTTTGAAGAGGTGGTATGTAATGTCCCTTCATTGAAAAGAAACAAAGCAATGAAGAAGGAGCATACACAACTTCTGATAACGCTTCCGATGCTATGACAAGCCGACCAATTGGCCAGAAAGCAGCAAAAAGAAAGGAGAAGGGAAAAGGAAAACTTCATGTGTTGAAGGAGACAACAGATGCCTTGAAGGATCACAACGATAATGTAGCACAATTTATACGTCTGAAGAAGAAGTCGGTACAACATAAGAGTGAATTGATTTGCGCAAAGGAGTGGGATGTCTTAGAAAAAGACACGACCAATATGAGTGCTCAACAACTGATGATGCATCAGTTTCGCTGCCAGGAGATCAAGAAAAAATGGGAAGCTGAAGGATATAATGTGGATTTCTGATGATGCATCATTACCTGCTTTTATGTATTGTCAAACTTTAATTTATATTCAGTGTTTGGTGCACGTGTTAGAATTTTAATGTATTTGTGGCTTTTTTTTAATGTATTTGTGTCTTTTAATGTATTTGTAGCTTTTATGCATCACTAATGTATTGTGTTGTATTGTCACATTTAAATGTATGGTGCTCAATTTGCCGGCTTTAAATGTATGGTGTAAAATTTGCAGGCTTTAAATGCACAATTTTGTAACTTTAAATGTATGGTGTAAAATTTGCAGGCTTTAAAGGTATGGTGCACAATTTTGTAATTTTAAATGTATGTTGTAAAATTTGCAAGCTTTAACTTTAAATGTATGGTGCACAATTTTGTAATTTTAAATGTATGGTGTAAAATTTGTAGGCTTTCAATTATATATATGGTGCTAAATATTATCAACAAGTGCACCAACACTAAACAACTCAATTCACACTGGTCTTCTTCATTTTTTTGGCATGTCTTCATCTAACTCTGAAATAGATCAAACTTTGGATGACGAGGAGGAGTTTTGGGAGCAATATATTCTTGAGAATCCTCTTTTTCTCCAAGTGCAACAACTAGCCTCGGAGATAGCCTCAGATCCTCAAGGAAATAGGCGTCGAAGATATATTGATCGAGATCGAGCTGATGCACACAGACGTCTAGTGCAAGACTATTTTGCTGAGAATCCAACTTGGGGCCCAAATATTTTCCGACGACATTTTTGAATGCAAAGATCTTTATTCATCCGTATCGTTGATGCGCTTGAATCACACAACCCTTATTTCCAACAAATGCCTGACGCAACGGGGGAAAAGGATTTAGAGCCTTCCAAAAATGCACAAATGCCATAAGACAATTGGCATATGGTGGTCCAGCTGATCACTATGACGAATACCTCCGCATTGCCGAAACCACTGGCCTTGAATGCCTACGCCACTTTTGTTGTGGGGTCATTGAGGTTTTTGGTGAATATTACTTGAGAAAGCCAACCGTAGATGACCAGCAGCATCTAATGCGATGCATGAACAGAAGCATGGATTTTGTGGAATGCTCGGGAGCCTTGACTGCATGCATTGGGCTTGGAAAAATTATCCGGTTGCATGGAAATGACAATTTACTCGGGGTGATCATAGAGTGCCAACAGTAATTCTTGAAGCAGTTTTCTCACAAGATTTGTGGATCTGGCATGCTTTTTTAGAGTTGCTGGTTCAAACAATGAAATCAACGTTCTCAACCAATCTCCATTATTCATCGACATTTTACAAGGTGTGGCGCCTTCAATACCATTCACGATAAATGGAAATTAATATTCCAAGGGGTATTATTTAACTGATGGTATTTATCCTGAATGGGCACAATTTGTAAAGAGCTTCCCGTTTCCCCAAGATCCGCAAAGGCAAAAGTTCAAGCAAATGCAAGAAGCTGCAAGAAATGATGTAGAACGAGCATTTAGGGTTCTCCAAGCTCGTTGGGCAATGATGAGAGGCCCAACTCGCTTATGGTATAAAGAAAACATCCAAGGTATTATGTTTGCTTGCATTATTTTACATAACATGATTGTTGAGGATGAAGGAGAAATGGCGAGCGAATGGGTTGAAGAAGGGTCAACATCGACTGGCGAGACTATTGAAGGAGAAGTAAATCAAGGTGCGGTAGGAGGATTTGAACGATATCTCAGAAGAGCCTCTGATTTACGTGACAAGAAAACTCATCACAAACTTCAATCCGACCTTGTTCAGCATATCTGGGCACAATTTGGCGGTTATGCTTTATTTAATAATTTCTTCTATCAATTTCTATTAAAATATTATTTAGTTTTAATTGCAATGTGTGGTTTATTATTATTATTATTATTATTATTATTATTATTATTATTATGTATTATTGTACTATATCTTTTTTATTATGTAATATTAAACTTTTTAATTGAATGTATGATTCAATTAATATGAACTAATTAATTACACTAAGCAAATTTTATTATTTAACTATTTAAATTAATAATTCATAATTTAACTAGCGATGAAGATATATTTTAAATAATTTCTAATTAAAATTATACCAGTTTTTTTCTCTAAATATATTATAAATAATTTCTAATTAAAATTATACCAATTTTTTTTCTCTGTAAAATCTTTTATACTCTAATATATATGGTTTTATCAGAGTCTACTTAGTTGCATAGCGGAAAATTCATTGCTCAACCACTACATTAGGTCATCCAAAGTGACATACAACCAATGGGTCTAAAGGCTAGGGCTCAGAGTCCATAAATAAATGGTCAAGCCGAAGATGTACGGTTTTCCAGACAACACATTAATTCCTAAGAAGGGAATTTGGAAGTTGAATGGTTATGAAATTGCTTGAAGAAACTGCAAAGGAACTCAGTTTCTAACTAAAAGATAGAAGACAGTTCATAACTGGAAGCTGTCCAGTTCGTAGACAAGGGACAATTGCAAATTGACCCGAGCAGTTAGCCATAGAAGTAAGGCAGGAAAACAGGATGATCAAAGGCGCGAAACTTTGATTTTTCAAGAGTCATCGACTGAAAGCCACATTTCATGCATACCAGAATCATGGCGAATTATGAGAAGCCACGTAGTTACGCCCACGCGCTCCTCGCACGCCACGACAAAATAGACACATGCGCTATGTACATCAGCGT
The DNA here is from genome assembly GCA_026898455.1 of Plectranthus barbatus. Classification (NCBI taxonomy): domain Eukaryota; kingdom Viridiplantae; phylum Streptophyta; class Magnoliopsida; order Lamiales; family Lamiaceae; genus Plectranthus; species Plectranthus barbatus. The sequence goes on from JAPKLW010005381.1 coordinate 11,136, forward strand.
TCTATGGAATCGTTGATCGCGTAAAGAAATTCTCATATCAACCGTGGATATTAATGGATCAAAACCCTCTTGAGCCCTACTGATCATAATCCTCCTTATTTGATTTCTGCATATATCTCTCATACTCAAATATTCATAACTCTTCAAACTCCCACTCACCCACATTGCTTCAATCGACTATGGGTAAAAAGAAGACTCAATCAGGCGAATGCACAAGTACATCTGTTCTGACAGAGGTGCTATCAACATCCCTCATGCTGCATTACAACGTCTCTCCAATGATATTCTGGATTCCTTCAACCTCACCAACAAGCAAATTCGAGCAGGACAAGTAGTAAAGGGGAAGATTCTAAACTTAAGGGATATTGAGTCCTTAACCTCCGATGATGAGCTTTACAAAATGCTGGAGAAGGAGAAATTGCTAAAATTTCTGGAGGCGTATCCACGCCGCTTCAAATCCCATCGCATTGCAGAGTTCTATGAAAATGTGATTGTCGAAGGACGGGAGATTCTTCAAGACAAAGGTGAAAAAGGTTCCAATTCTTGTAAATCATGATCTTGTTGCTAAATTTATCCATCTACCCAATGCGGGTATCAATATTGCCAGTTATTTAGACGATGATAAAGAGGCAGTGATGAAGAGGCACTGGAAAGAATGGAAGAAGGCAGATCCCAAGGAAGGATTTAAAGTTGCCTCACAGGTTTCCGACCTGAAGCTCTTCTACAAAACCCTAAGTGAGATAGCACTTCGCATGCTCTACTGTGGAGTTGGATCATTCTCCGAACTAAGCCAGCCAAAGTATTCTGTGATGATGGTTCTGGATGATGGCCCAGGAGGAAACTAGGCGGAATATATTTTTGGGCGACTTCTAGAAAATGCCAAGAAAAACATTACCATCTGAGAGACCAAAAAATTCAAGTCCGGTGTTGGATTCGGATTGAAGGTTAGTTATCTCATTGAGAAACTGATAGGTCTTCGTGATGAGGGGGAAGATCTTCTGTTATTCGATTTTATCCCCATAAGAAGTCCAGTGTACCATTTCACAGAAGGTGAAAACGATGATGATGCTGGTGATGACAATCCTAAGAAGGATGATGTTGATCACATGGTTTTAGATGTTGATGAGGTGTCCAGTTCCTCACCCACCAAAGGAAAGAAGGCACTACTTCTTCAGTGTCAGGCAAGAAGAAAAGGATCTTAATGAAAACCAGAGAAGAACATGGAAGGACGAAGAAGAAGAAAAGGAATTTGGTGCTTGAGGACATCTCATAGGAAGACTCGAGCAGGCTAAAAAAGGGCAAGCAGACTGTTGAGGAACAGCAAGTGAACATCTGGGATATTAGAGACCCAACAATCTCAGAGGAAAGTCAAAACCCAATGTCATATTCTCCTCATCGAGAGCCCTTCACTCCATCAAAATCAGCCAGCAGCTCAGATGGACATGCTCACGACGCTCAATCTAAGCAAGCCATAGATACTTCTCAGCATATCTTGGAGACAACAACAAAAGCGCCAGAACTGCCAGTTAAAGAAACTTTCGCGCAAGAACTATCAATGCAAGAAGTTGTCCCTAAAGAACAAGAACCATCAATGCAAGAAGTTGTCTCTAAAAACCAATCTCTTCAAGAAACTGTTGCTAAAGAACTGCAACTTCCAGAAACTGCCGTAGCAGAACATGAAGAAACTTATCTGGAATACATTCTGCGCATGATTGATGAAAATCATGCTGGTCTTCTAAAGTTGCAGGTTCTTCAAATGAAACTAAATGCAAAAGTCAAAAAGTTTCAGGAGAACCTCATGGAGCTTGAAGAAGCGATAGAAAGGGATCTTGAGAGACTGAGAAAAGAAAAGGAAGAGAGGATGCGAAAAGAAGATGAAGCAGCCCTGCTCAAGCAATCCTACTCTCTCGCGCCATAACTCTTGCAAGAAACTGCCGAGAAAGCTATCGAGCTCATTCGTAAATGACAATTGCAAGTGCTTCTTCAACAACAGTTTCAGCATTTACTCCGAATCAAATCTGCTGAAGAGTATTCTATCACGAAAGCTCAGAAAATTCACGAAGAAGAGGAAGAAATTCAAAGGCTAAACCGCAAAGCTGAGCAAAGAAGACTTGAGGCAAAACAAAAGAAGCAAGAAGAAGAAGAAGCAGCTGAATTGAGAAGGAAATAAGAAGAAGCAGCAGCTGCTGAGAGCAAAAGAATAGAAGAAGAGACCGCTGCCGAGAAGGCAAGAAATGAGGCAGCAACAGCAGCAAAGCAAAAAGAGGAAGCAGAAGCAACCAGCAGAGCTCATCTTTAACTAGAGCTATTTACTGCTACATTTCAGAGCCAAACCGACGGAGACTTCGGAGCACTCGTCGCATCTGAAAGACCATTGTCTCCCAACCCCATCTTTGTGGCTGCACCTCATCTAACCCCTGATGTTATGAGACAAGAGATGAATCAGCAGATCCTTACAATTTTTTATTTTGTCAAAAAGGGGGAAGAGAGGACAGATGAACAAGTGAAGTTGCAGTTGCAGTTGATGGAGAGGCAAAATAAGCAGATCAGATTGCAAGTGGAACGAATACGGTAAGCCAGAGATCAGGAGATGAAACTTATGATGGACATAGCTAAGAGCTTTGCCACGCAAGCTGGACCCTCGACCTCTACTGTTACTTCAAAGCCAAAAGACGCACTCTTCAAATCAAGACAATGACAAGGACAAATCACAGGCGTAACTGGCCAATTCTGGACTGTTTTGTATCTTCTTTGACTGCAGTTTTTAACTTTTCATGTACCTGTAACGATCACATATAATGAAAGGTCTAAAACTGTGGGTTTGAAGACAACTACTCATTGTCTCTTACCCTTATATTTAGCTGAATTCACATATTCCAGTGTGATCGGCAGTTTTATCGCTCTAAACTGATAATGTTAATCGAGAAATATCTCTCCCATTCAGGGGGAAGATCACTTAGAGTAGGTCGAGTATAGAAGAAGCACAATTCTGAGTAGTGACTAGATTTTCAAACTTTGATACACTGGTCTTCATAAAAGTATTACATCAACATAGTCGTTATCTGATATAACAAACATACGATACGAACTATAATATCCTATTATCTCGCCTATAGGGATGATCATATGGTGTGTAGGAGATCACAGAGAATCATATGAATCATTTGACCTAGCGAGATATAAACAGTATCACGACTAAGACAGTCTTTGGATAGGATATCGGTTTAGGCTACGACACATCAGTTCATAAGTGAGCTTATCCTAGCTACGTGATGTGTCGGTAAATCTTTATGTATTAATGAGATCAACAATGAGATGTGACATTCTAATTGACATATGAATGAGTCAGATCTCTAGATACTTGTTATGATCTTAAACCTAATGGAAGGCTAAGGGGCATACACAAGTTGACCACACTTTGACTTGCTATGGTGGAGAATCTTTCATGTACTCTTATACCTGCATCTTGGGTGTGGCAGTTTGTGTTTGGCTTGCTTAGGCTGGACATGTAGGTTATCATATCTGCTTTAGGATGGGGACATACCCTGAGGAGCTCACAAGTTTCATTATGCTAAACCCTGTAAGTTGAATTATTTAATTCAGGCATAAGTGAAAAAGAGTGAGTGGTACTACTCAGGAAATAAGAGATTAATTAATTGTGGTTGACTGTCATAAGCCAAATTAATTATTGAATGTCATAACCTTAAATATGTGGATCATTCAAGTTTAATACAACCCGTTCCAAATAATGTGGTAATAAAGGGGTGAGTCAGCATTGTTTTCGTGGTGTAGGTAAAACAATGTTGTATTAATTAATTATGTTCTGGGTTGGACATGGAATTAATTAATAAGGAAGGACCACCGTTAGGTATGGATAATTGTTAGGTATGGATGTAGAATTCCCTCCTTTAAATTGATGTTTTGATGTGTCAAAACTATATACCAAAGTCTAGGCCTTAGAGTTATTACCTCATGTAATCCTTGTATAGGATGATCGAGTTGTAATAGTCTAGGAGAAGAAAATTGTCAAAAACTGTGGAACAGTTTTTGAAGTGGAAGTCGTCCAGACGAGAAAACTGTCAAGGATAATGGACTAGGAAAACTGAGCAGAGTAACGGACGCGAAAAACTATGCAGACTGTTTTTCAACTGTCAAGGATCGTATAACAAAGAAAACTGTGGACACAGTTTTCATAAAGAAACTGTCGAGAGGCGCCCACAGTTTCAGACCAGGACAGTTTCACGTCAAATAAACACATGAAAAACGAGAGGCCGATCAATCATAAAAGAACATTAAAGAGTCAATGATAAGAGACGAAGATACACTCAGTTATGACTGGAGTACAACGTTGTTCGGCGTCTGACACAACAAGTACAAACTGCCCTTGCAAAAAACATGGTAGTGATTCAGAAAAGGCAGAGGAGCAGGTCTACTTTACAGAGAATGATGAACATTGATTGGACATCCTTCAAAATGTGTCTACCGACTATTTTCAAATCTCCAACTATAAATAGCAGGAGGATCAGAGACAAACATATCCGATTGAGCACTTAAAAACCTTGTCGTCACTCTGCCAAATTTAAAGCTCAAAACATTAAAAGATCTCTAGCAAGAAAGCATTAAATCCTTGGTTCATTTATTGAACACGAGGCATTATTGCTTATAGAATCTTTAGAGGTTCACCGTGTGACCTTGTGTACACGAGGATTAAGTCTTTCGACTTAATCTACTCGTTTGGTGTTCTTACTTTTCAAGTAAGAACATAGCAGCCTGACTCTCTGAGGAGAAGAAGGTTCTCACGGGCAACTGCCAACCAGCATACGTTCTGGGAAGAACTCAACCATCCACCCACCGGAGAAGGAGAAGGTGTTGGGAATGTATACTGAAAGCATAAATGATTAATTGTTCTGTATACTGGCCTTCATTTATGTGTTGCATCAACAATTCTCACTATCTGATAAATGTGAACATACGACGAACTATAATATCCTTTTATCTCGTAGATAGGGATGACCATATGGTGTGTAGGAGATCACAGAGGATCATATTGCTCGTTTGACCTAGCGAGATATAAACAGTATCACAGCTGAAATAGTCCCTGGATAGGCTGTTGGTTCAAGCTGCGGCACATCGGTTCATAAGTGGGCTTATCCTAGCTACTTGATGTGTCGGTACATATTTATGTATTGATGGGATCAACTGTGGAATGTGCCATTCTCATTGACATATGAATGAGCTAGATCCCTAACATACTTCCTATGATCTTAAACCTTACTAAAGGATAACGGGCACACATGGATTGACCACACTTTGATTTGCTATGGTGGTGAGTCTTACATGTACTCTAATATATGCATTTTGGGTGTTGGCAATTTGTGTGGGGTCTGCTTAGGCTGGATGTATAGGTAAGATATCCGTTTCAGGATGGTGACATTCCCTGATGAGCTCACAAGGTTCTTTATGCTAAGTCCTGCAGGCTGAATGATTTATTCAAGCATAAGAGAAAAAGAGTGAGTGGTATCAATCAGGAAATAAGATATTAATTAATTGTGGTTGATTGTCATAAGCCAAATTAATTAATGAATGTCTAAAGCCTTAAATATGTTGGTCATGTTAGTTTAATGCAACCCGTTCCTAATAATGTGGAAATAATGGGGCGAGTCAGCATTATTACCGTGGTGAAGGTTAAAACAATGTTTTATTAATTAATTATGTTCTGGGTTGAACAAGGAAGAATTAATTAATAAAGAGGGCCCAGTTTATTATTTGTATTTGATCCCTGGTCTGGCCCACACACTGCGCAAGCCCATTAGGGTTAGGGTTTTTCAAAACCCTAACACTATATAAAGGTTTTCTCTCAGATCAGAGGTAGCCACCACATTATACAATTTGATATTCAAATCAAAATATTGAGTTAGAGTGAGAGAGAGATCGGCGGCGATCAGGAGGGGATTTTTCTGATCAAATCCTCCGGCTTCCTGATTCAACTTGTTAGATAGTCCTCACCAGATTTCCAAGGAGCAAGGGAACAGACCAGAAGATCAAATCTGTAGGAACACAATCAAAGAAGGGTTCCATTCTGCCTCAGATTTAACTTCATCGTTCATCCTCCGATCTAGATCTGTAGATCAAATTATTGAAGATCAAGTATTCTCTTGAATCCACCCTATGCAATTAATTATTGTAGAAGCATGAATAGGGTGGCATGGTTTATTTAATTGAATTTGTTATTGACATCCTAAGAACGGTCCTGCGAATTAAATAACAACTCATGTTGTTAGTCATAGACTCGAATCCTACATAAGGGAGGTTTGTCCTCAATCTATTTTCGACGATTGCCAGTTCTGAGAAGATCTCAAGGTGCCACCTGGCTTCGAGGAACTGAAGAAGGAGTGAAGAACAACTGTCTGGGCGAGTGATCCATTCTGCCGTGGACGGTGATCTCTGCAGCATTTGGCTATAGATCGTGAGGATTGTATCTTTATTACTTAGTGAATTTCCGGATTAATTTCCGAAGAGTGGACGTAGGACTTAAGGCTCCGAACCACTATAAATATCCTGCCTCATTTATAGTTTTTATTTACTTTACGCACCATAAAGTTTTCAATTGTGTTTTGAAACCTTCAACACTTATCTGAAAGTGTTGAAGTGTATAATTGTCGACTGCTTATAACTGTAAACTGGTTACCTAAAACTGCTGGCTAACACACACTATCATTTTAAAACTGTTGTTTAAAACTGAGTTGTAAGTTGAAACTGAACTGCCCGCGTTTAAGAGTGCAATTAACTGCTCTTATACTTCCGCTGCACATTATATGTACTCTGATCTGGGACCAACAACCACTTTATTATTTGGAATTGATCCTTAGTCTGGCCCACAAACTACTCAAAGCCCATGAGCATTAGGGTTTTCCAAACCCTAATAATATATTAGCCCCTTCTCTCTATCAGATCAATATTGATTACACACATAATAGAGAATTCAGTACGACAGTACGGAATTGAGGGAAAAAGAGAGAAAGGGATGACTATTCAGAAGGGAGAAAATTGATCGATTTCTCCGGCCTTCTAAATCAACTCAGTAGCGTATCCTCACTAGATTTCCGAGGAGCAAGAGAACAGATCAGAAGATTAGATATGTCCTCAGCATCTTGATGAGAATGAGAGTCCTATCAATCTGTCCCTTGTTGAAGCCATTCTTCAGTAGAAATTGGGAAAATGTCACGTACCAAACTCGTGGTGCTTGCTTAAGGTCATATAGTGCCTTCCGTAGCTTGTAGACCTTAGTGCCTTCTTCGAAACCAAGAGATTGTTCCACATTAATGTCCTTCTTTAGCTCACCAATCAAAAAGGCACTTTTCACGTGTTTGGTTTTAAATCCAAACAAATATATAAATAAAGTAATAAATGCAAGAGGATTAATAGAGGTTCAGAGTCAAATGTCCTGCATCCTCTCTTCAGATAAAAGTCGGGAATACACTAAGTCTTGGTTTACAAGGTGTAGCACGACCTTTTGCTTGCTGGGAGAAGCCACCGTCTGCCAAACACAAGCACACTCGCCTAGCCCTTTGTTCGCCTCAACTTCTTCAGATCTGGAGTGAGGACACATCTCACAACCTCCAGCTGGTCGTTGAGAGTTTTGATTCTTCTCGAGAATGGTTAGCTTCCGGTGCGAACACAGGTGAGAGTTACCACTGGAGTAGTAGTAACTGAAGATTGGTTTCTTTCTTAGACTGTAGGAAAACCAAGTAATAACACTAGCAAAGATGCTAAGTGTCTCGTGTTTAAGGATGACACACAGTAATTGATAAGTCAACCTGAGTGCTTTGAACATTTTAATTGCAAATTTAGCAAAGTGCCTTTCAGATTCATGAATTCAATAACCTTCTCCTCTTGAATATAGCCTCTATATATAAGCGGCATCTGGAGAAGTTTGATATAGGAGCCATCTTGAGACATGAGAAATCTATCCAATCAGAGTATCTTTTGTTCCTGAAAGTCTGCGTCCTTTGCTAATAGTAGAATGTAAACTTGTAGCCTTTGTCAGAACAACTCTGAATCAGTCCGATGAATGTCTAATGGTTGTTCCTCGGACGAACAAGATTTAAGGGTCCGCAGACTTTAAATTCTCCTTACTTGTCTGGGCTTGAAAAGTATGGGCTTGACTTGTTCACCTTGTCCCTATCTTCGTGTTTGGGATTCGCCTTTGTTCGTGACACTTCGCTGGTGATGACGTGTCAGCCAGTAAACTTCAAAATGATGCTTCCAAGCAGGTTGTCAGTTTATGTACTCCAAGCTGGTAGCCAGTTTCACCCAAACTTGCGTTAATCAGCTTCCTTACAAGTCGAAAAATTCCAAAATAGAACTTAACACATTCAGACTAATCTATGCTTGAGACACTCTAAACTAGTGGTATTTTGACACATCAAAACATACAATTAAGGGAGGAATTAAGCTATAATTCCTAATGACAGTTATTTAATAAAATTTAGGACATTTTTGTTAATTTCTCTACATGAGTTGTTTAATTATTTTCGTTACTTCTTATTTCTTGATACAATAGAGCTTATTGTATATGTTTAGAATAAAAAAAAAAAAAGAATTATCGATTCAGGACCCAAAAGATAGTTAAATTATCAATTCAGGACCCAAAAGATGATTTGTCAATCCAGGACCCGTAAGATCAAACAATTCTCAATCCAGGACCTAATATTGAGATCCTGGATTGAGAATTGTATGATCTTTCGAGTCCTGGATTGAGAATATTTGTGATCTTTCAGGTCCTGAATTGAAAATTAATCTTTCGGATCCTAAATCGATAATTAAACTATCTTTCGGATCCTGAATCGATAAAACTCCTAAAAAAATTATCAAATAGTGAAATTATATTCATTGAGCAATAGATTTACAAATAATAAAACTTAATGTATCAAATGATAAAATTAATGTGTCAAACGATAAAATTTGCTTGACAAATTTAATTCTTTTACTTAATAAGTTCTTTTTATTGTTTGATAATTTTTTTTTTGCTATATTTCTTGATATTTCTTGCTTTAACACATTTTAATTATGTTTATTATTTGACATGCTCTTTTTTATTGTTTGATTGATTATTATATTTGTAATAAGTTGAATAAATATTAATTAAGGTTTAAAAATATATTATTTTAAAATTTTAAAATATAAAATCTTACAATGCAAATCAATATTAATTACCTAAATCAATGTTTATACATAAATGATTATTATATAAATTGTATTTTAGATATATATCTTTTGATTCGTTTTAAGGTATATATAGATAGAGTTGTAATCATATGTGAACCACCTTCCACATGAGAAATAAGAACTAATCTGGATCTTTAATTTTTTAATCTGAATGGTCCAGATTTAGTATTTAATTTAATTTTATTAATTAATAAAATTAATTTTTAATTACATTAAGGGTTGGTAATTAATATATTCATATAACTACTTCCTAAAATATCTCTTCCAATATTTGAAATCAAAATTATATACGTAAATTTTATGAATTTTCATTTACATTATCCGACATTCACCAGCACAGCGATGTCGACTATGAAATGGAAGTTCGGCGATGGTGAGAGAAAATGCCGATTTGCGATTATTCTAATGGAGAATGATCCCTTGAACTTCTATAATTTTTAGTTAATATACCTTTGCTTCTTGTCTTTTCCTTTTTCCGTCAAGTGAAATTTTGTTAGAACCTCTGATTTTGTAATCTCATATTTCCTGCCATTATTGCAGTATTATTGATTCTGGCTAGTTTTTGCTTGATTTTTGTATTTGGATCGGCGATGGCGGAGAATAGGAGACATGGGATCGGAGGACTGAGTCATTGATCGATAAAATCCTTGATATGATCTGATTTTTATTTTATTTGATAGGAAGTGGTGGAGATTTTGGATTAGCTTCCTAGTTGAGAAGATCGGAATCGAAAGCTCTGATTTTTTGTTATTTTTCCCCCAACAATCTGTACATGCGATCAATTGTAGGCTCTGTTTTGCGGAATTACAGTTATTCCGCCTGTAAACATGCATAAATAGAGCATATTTATTGCAATAGAATGTGTTTTTTTTTTCATGTGGTTTTAGTATATAATTTTATTAAAAAATATGCAGTTATTCCGCCTGTAAACATGCATAAATAGAG
>JAPKLW010005382.1:0-21305 GCA_026898455.1 Plectranthus barbatus
GCCAAATGACATGGCATTTTCATTTTTAAATAAAATATATTTGTATTAAATAATACATTGATTTTTATAATATTTTTATGAATAAAAATAAATAAATATATAATATTTAATTAAAATAATAAAATATTATTAAAAAACTAAATTATAAAAAAGAAATACATTTATAATTTAATTAGAATATATTAAAAATAAAATTTTATTTAAAAATGAAAATGCCATGTCATTTGCCACATGGCACTGATGTGGCGCCATGTGACATTTAGGGTTGGTTCGGTACGGTATACCAGACTTTTTCCTTCATACCTTATAACTTACCGAAATTTACGGTATGAGAAAAACTCATCTCGTTACCATACCGAAGTTTTCGGCATACCGAATTTTCGATATAATTTCGGTATGAGTCGGTATGGGATAATTTATATACTATTATTTCGGTATATTAAGTTTTTGGAATGATTTTAATATGATTTTTGTATAACATAATTTATATGATTATTTTATCATTCTTTCATTATACCGTTAACATAGCAAAAAATTTCGATATATTTTGATTTTTACGATTTATTATGTTTATATTTATTCAAGAAATATGTTTATATGAATAATATTCTTAGGTGAAGAAAGAAGATATGATTTTATTTTTAATTTATTGTTTTAAAATAAAAATAAAATCAAAAAATAATATTATAATTTCGGTACGGCTCGATATGTGCCGGTATACCTTCAATATTAGAATGGTCAATACCGTTACCGTACCGAAAATTTTCAGTACAGTATGGAACCTTACCAAAAATTTTGGTACACCGAAAACTCGATAATTTTGGTATTTTTTCGATACGATATGTCCGATATTTCGGTATTTCGGTATTTTTCCCCATTCCTAGTGACATTGAGTCAATACCACATTAGGGCCACATGACACTTAACTGCTTAGTCAGCACAGAAGGACAAAATTTCCTAAATTATACTTTGGGATATAATTCCCTAATTTGTGAAAGATGAAAATATATTTCTCTTCTTTTTTAAAAATTAAAATATATTATTTTTCTTGAAGGGATTAAATAATAAATATACACTTCTCTTCCATCAACTTAATTCAATTTTCTATTTTTATTTGTTTCACATATTAATAAAATATTAATTCAATACACTCACAAATATTAATATATTGATTATTATATCTGGTCAAAATAAGATTAATACGCGAGCAGGGTGTATTATATAGATGTTGAAGGATACTCCAACATTATATAAACCCATAATAAATTTACCCATTACTGATATTTTAATTTAAATATGATTGATACCATAAATTATTTGAACTGAATCCATCAAATTACTGCAAAATACTCCGTCCGTCCCGCTAGAATAGGCCCACTTACCGAATTTGGCGTCCCAATTAAATTGGTCCCTTTTCAAAAATGGCAACTTTTCCACACATAACAATAAAATATTCATTTCACTAACTCATTCTACGCTCACAATTCTTAATTTCCGTACCGAAAAAAAAGGGGCCAATTAAAATGGGATGGAGGGAGTACAAATTTATTGTTCATTTTTTAGACAAATAAAATAATAGCGCGCACTTTAAATCAAGTGATAGTTCAAGAATCAAGTAAGAACTCAATCCATAAATACAATCCCCATTATTTTCTGCTATTTTTTCTCTCGCTCTAGATTCGTTGTCTGTTGACAGGTCTCTCTCTCACACTCGATCTCCACTTCAAATCCACCAAACAACAAGAAAAGATTTCCAACAAAGCTAGATTTGGCATCGCCCGTCTCGCCCCGGAAAACAAAGGCGTGTTTGGCGTAATGAATAGCCGGGGATCCAGTCACCGGCTATCGTCGGCCTCGAATTTTGGTAACCGGGTGGGGTTCTTGATGCTATCCATGTTTGCTACCATGGCTTGGTTTTATGTTGCCGGCCGGTATTCATTTTCTCTCGCATCAGCTTTGATGCATTTGTTAATTCTGTTATTTCTTCTCTGTTAGCTTTCTTTTTTTTCTTTTTTTTGGGCTTCAATAATTTTTGATGGATGGATTGATGTAGATTGTGGCAGGACGCGGAGAGTAGAGTTTATTTAGTTAACGAGTTGGATAAGAGAACAGGCCAGGTAAATTTTTTTCCTAATTCTTTCTCAAGTCCCCTATTTTTTCTGATTCAGATAGAAGAAGAATAATGAGAATGTGGGAAACTTTTTTTGTGCTTAGCGATTTTTTGGACCAAAAAATTCAATTGTAGTTCTTGGCAAAGAGGTGCCTAATAATAATATCGTTGAAATTGTTGCATTTGCATGATAGATTTAGCTTAATTTTGAGATCAATTCATTTGTGGCACTATTTTAATCTGTGAGTTCTTATGAACTTTCGTATTTCCATCATTCTACTCGACATTAAGCTGTACCAGTTGGAAACTTGATTGTTTTTAGTGATAAACATTATCATGATGAGGGTGCTAATACATAGCTATTCTCCATCGTTTGGGAGAACTTATGTGATAGAGACAAAACTGGCTACTTTACTCCCACAGTGTACCTTGTTGATGGGTTTCTATATTTCATAGACGGTGGCAATCTATCCCATGGAGCTCATGACTGATTTGTGAACTATGCTATGCAAACACTTGCACTACAATGCTTTCTAATTTACAAGAAAAATCCCAATTTGATAAAGGGATTACATATTCATTCGTTCTGTGTCAGGGGAAGTCTTCTGTATCTGTAGATGACACAATGAAGATAATTACTTGCAGGTATGTGGATATCCCCTTCATTTTTTTACTAGAAACATGCTTCAACGTGTTCAATTTGTGTTGTATATCAATTGCATTTGTTTGGTCCCCCACAAATGATACATTGTTTCTCAGGGAATATCAGAAGAAATTAGATGCCCTTAATTTGGATCTGGAAAAAGCTACGCAGGAAGGTTTTGTGTCTAAGCATCTCTCTGAAAATGGTGCAATCACAAAGAAAAAACTTTTGGCTGTTGTAGGGATCATTACAATGTTTGGTCGCAAGAACAACAGAGATGCAATTCGTAAGGCCTGGATGCCAACTGGTATGCCTTTGTTAATTGTAAAAGTCCATCTTGTATGACACACAAGTGTATGTACAAAGCTAATTAAACATGCTCATGCCAATAAATTGTTTTATTCTTATAACTGCAAAATGGTACAATTTTTAGAATTGCTACTTAATTAAAACAAAATAGGGGGAAAGAGAGGTGCAAGCGTGCATAATAGATACCTCACCTTAAATTCATATTGACAACATAGCAACACCAATTTTGAAGTTTGAACATTTCACTCTTCTAGTACACCCTTAGTTATGTTATCCACCCGTTCAACATCTGTCTGTTATGTGCTTTACTTCTCCTCTATTTATTCAATGTAGGCACTGCTCTTGAGAGGCTGGAGTCAGAGAAAGGCATTGTCATCCGATTTGTGATAGGGAAAAGGTCTTTAGGCTGCTGATTTGAAACTGATTGGAGAAATGCCTTAGAGCACGTATTTTGACTTTTGTTTACACATCAATGCAGTGCGACTCAAGGTGACAGTTCAGACAGGGAAATTGACAATGAAAATAGGGAGGCTAAAGACTTCATGATTCTTGTATGTCCGAGTTTTACTTATCTAATTTTAATTGGTTTCATAACCTTACAGCACAAGAAGACCCATTCAATGTTCCTATTTCTACCTCTAAAATAATCTTTCTTGATAATGTGGATTGGATGGCTGAAATGACTTCATAATTCATGTAACCTTTCTTTTATAACCCAGTCAAACTTTTCTATTGTGAGAAATTCATGAAGGTCAAGATCCTTCAATGTGGGCTTCTTTTATTTCTTGACAAAATGCCCTCTATCAAATACAGCTTTTAGCACCCACCTTATTTTCCTTTATTGATTTTCAACTATGTCCCAGCTTTCCTACTTGCTGTAGTTCTACTGTCTGGCTAGATCACTTTTATTCAACTTCAAGACTGCCTTCCAGGGTTCCCCACACACACATTTTTTTTTTTATTATCAATTATCATATTTTTGAAGCTTGTACAGTAATACAAATTTGATAGGTCTTTTGTTTGTTTGCTTTTCATCCGTTGCACACTTATACTTTTCTGTCCTCCTAGAGTATCCCTTTGTCATAAGCATTGGCAATGATGCCATGGATAGATCTTGCACATACTGTCCCTTTGCCTTAAAACCACTTAGTTGGACTCTCTTTATATCCTTTAAAAAACTATTTATATTATTCAAGTCATATAAATTGGTTGGGTTTTTGAACGTTTTCGTTGTTAGGAAAATCATGTGGAGACTCCTGCTGAGCAAGCAAAGAAGACAAAATTGTTCCTGATTCATGCTGTGGAGCACTGGGATGCTGAGTTCTATATTAAGATAAATGACGATGTATATGTTAATATTGGTATGTGTTTCTCCATTTTAAAATTGTGAGGACCTTCATTTAGTGCTTGCTTTAGCATGCTCCCATTCTGCCATGCATTTATCTGTAATTTCATAATTGACTCTTAATTCTAAATAAACTTCTTATTTTGATTTAGAGTTCAGCCAATTTGACAATGATTTCATTGCTAGAAGGTTCTCTGCATCATGTTTTTGATACTTCTACAAAGTCATAAATTTCCTTCAAAAGCTGTTTCTATGAAATTCATTACCATGGAAATCACTGATAACTGTTAGAAGATGAACTCAAGAATTGTTTGTTCTTGATTGTTATTTAGAATGAATCCCTCGTACACTATTTATAAGCAAAGAAAGCTTAACCACTAAGAAAACTTAACCACTAAGAAAACTTAAACACTAAGTAAACTTAACCACTAAGAAAACTTAATCACTAAGAAAACTTAAACACTAAGTAAAAAAGAAGCTACAAGACTTATGTTTATCAATCTCCCCCTAAGTCTTGTGCGTTGTCTCCGGTTTGATGTGGACCAGACCAATTCGAGTTCTTAGTTCAAGAAACTTCATTCGTCCCAGAGACTTGGTGAGGATGTCAGCGAGCTGATCCACGGTGTTGATGCGGATGTGCTTGCTCCTTTCATGGAAGACGGGATTCTTGGCCAGCGCAAGGGCAGACTTGCTGTCCACCCTGAGCTCAACTGCCCTGGTCTCTTTACCGAGCAGTTCGCTTAGCAATCGGGCCAACCAGAGAGCTTGTGTTGCCGCGGA
Source organism: Plectranthus barbatus (assembly GCA_026898455.1). Lineage (NCBI taxonomy): Eukaryota > Viridiplantae > Streptophyta > Magnoliopsida > Lamiales > Lamiaceae > Plectranthus > Plectranthus barbatus. The sequence continues at coordinate 5,188 of JAPKLW010005382.1, forward strand.
GGTGGCGGCAATATACTCGGCCTCGCAGCTGGAGAGTGCCACCACTCTCTGTTTGATAGACTGCCAGCTCACAAGACAGTCACCGAGAAAGAACATTGTTCCATTCGTGCTCTTGCTTGTGTCGATATCGCCAGCGAGGTCGCTGTCGCTGTAGCCGACAAGATGTGCTGAGCCGGGGCGGCTTGCGTACCGCAGGCCGTAGTCCTGAGTACCCGAAATATAGCGCAAGATCCTTTTGATAGCTTGTTGGTGCTCCATTGTCGGCCGTTCCATGAATCGACTCACGTACCCGACCGCAAACGCTAAATCCGGCCGAGTGTGCACCAAGTATCGCAGGCTACCGACGATGCGCCGGTACTGCGTTGCATCTACTTCCTCTGCCTCGCTGTAGCGGCTCAGCTTCAGCCGCTCTTCCATTGGAGTGTGGGCCGGATTGCAGCCTGTCATGCCGCCCAACTCGACGATGTGCTTGGCGTAGCTTGCCTGACGAAGAGTGATGCCAGCGTCGTCTTGCTGAACCTCGATCCCGAGGTAGAAGCAGAGAAGGCCGAGGTCGCTCATTTGGAAAGTGGCCTTCATCTGAGCCTTGAAGGCCTCCACTTCGGCTTCCTCCGTGCCGGTAATGACGAGGTTGTCGACATAAACGCCCACCAGCAGAACAGAGCTTCCGTTGCCACGTCGATACACCGCCGCTTCGTGCGCGCTTTGCTGGAAGCCCATCTCCTTGAGTGTGTTGTCCAGCTTGGCAGTCCACGCACGCGGAGCTTGTCGCAGACCGTAGAGCGCCTTGCGCAGGCGTAGGACCTTGCCCTCCTTGCCGGTGATGACGAAGCCAGGGGGCTGCCGCACATACACCTCCTCCTTTAGGTCGCCATTGAGGAACGCCGATTTGACGTCCATGTGATGAACGTGCCACCCCTCCTGGGCAGCAAGGGCAAGGAGGATGCGGATAGACTCGATGCGGGCCACGGGTGCGAATGCGTCATCATAATCAATCCCTTCTTGCTGGACAAAACCGCGAGCGACGAGCCTTGCCTTATGCTTGACCGCCTCCCCTGCCTCATTCTTCTTGAGTTTGAATACCCACTTCAAAGTGATTGGACGATGGCCAGCTGGCAGATCAGCAAGCTCCCACGTACGATTCTGTATGACGGAATCCATCTCCTGCTGCATCGCGGCTTGCCACGTCGGATCCTGCTCAGCTTCGGCGAATGTGCAGGGTTCACCGGTGTGCGTCAGATGTAGCTCGGCATCGAGGTTGCGCTGCACCTGCCCCGGAATCTCTGTCGGGTTGCCGAGGATGTCATCGATTTTGCGATAGCGTAAGGGAGTGTCTTCGTGCTCGGCATCCACTCGGTCGTCATCATTCACCGGGGGTGTAACGAACACTGGCGTGCCTTGAGCATCCGCCGCTGGAGGTGTGGAAGGTGTAGACGTCTGAGATGCTGGAGAAGGAGAAACCGGTGTAGGCACCGGATCGCCGGCTCCCCCGGCTCCTTCAAGTTGCACGTACTCCACAGCGAAATCGCTCGGTGCCACCGTCCCGTCCTGGCTGACCATCTTGGTCCAGTCCCAACCACGACCCTCATCAAACACGACATCACGCGCTGTGCGCACACGGCGGGTTGTCGGGTCGAGAATACGATATGCCTTGGCGCCTTCTGCATAGCCGAGGAAAACTCCCGGCGTGCTTCTGTCGTCTAACTTGCCGACATTGTTCAGCTCCTTGACATAGGCCAGGCAACCGAAAGTGCGTAGATGGCCGACCGCCGGCGTATGCCCATGCCAAGCCTCATACGGAGTCTTGCCCTCCTTGGTCGGCGACCGGTTCAGTAGATGTACCGCGGTCATCACCGCTTCGCCCCAGAACTCTGCTGGCATACCCCGCTGCTTGAGCAAAGCGCGGGCAGTTGCAACCACAGTTTGGTTGCGACGTTCGACGACGCCGTTCTGCTGTGGTGAGTATGGCGCAGAGTAGTGCCGCTGGATCCCTTCGTCTGCGCAGTAGGCCGCGAACTCTGCCGCGGTAAACTCGCCTCCGTTGTCAGTGCGAAGCACCCGGAGTTTGCGACCACTCTCCGCCTCCGCGGTAGCCTTTACGTGCTTGATGGCATCCGCAGCGTCCGCCTTCGTTAGAAGAAGGACAACCCACATGTATCTCGAGGCGTCGTCCACCAACAGCAGGAAATAGCGCCGACCTCCAGGAGTTGCCGGCGTGATGGGGCCACAAAGATCACCGTGAACGAGCTCGAGCTGCTCCTTTGCACGATACGATGCCTGATGTGGAAATGGATGCCGCTTGAACTTAGTCATCACACAGGTGTCGCAGAGTTGCTCGACATGGTCGATCCGAGGCAACCCGCGCACCATCTCCTCACGCCCGAGCTTGCCCAGTGCCTCGAAATGAAGGTGCCCGAAACGCTCATGCCAGCGCCAGGCTTCATCGTCACGACGAGCGGCGAGACAGATCGGCTGCGTGACCTCCATACGAAGAACGTAGAGTCGGTTGTGTCCGCGGTTGACCTTGGCGAGGAGGCGCCCGTTCGAGTCCCAGACCCGGAGCACCCCTTGGTGGATCATCACCTTTGCACCGCCTTCGTCGAGACGGCCGAGGCTAATGATGGAGTTTCGCAATGCCGGGATGTAGTAGACATTTTGAAGCATCTTATGCTCGCCGGTCTTGGCCAAGAACAACACGGAACCGACACCGCAAATCTTAACTACAGACTCATCGCCAAACTTGACGGAGCCACGGGTACCTTGGTTCAAGTCGGTGAAATGCTCGATGCGGCCGGTCATGTGGTGCGTGGCGCCACTGTCGAGATACCATCCTTCGAGCTTGTCGTTACCTGACTCGCTGCCGAGGAAAGCCCGCGCACGCGGCTCGTCGAGATGGAGCAACGCCGATGCGGGATCGCATGAGGCAATGGGTGAGGTAAATAACGGTACCGGGCAAACCACCGCACCCTCTCCCGTGGGCTGCGGCTCTATGACTGTGTGAGCCAAAAATAGAGTTGGCTCGTCAATGTCATCTCCTTGGACTAAATGGGCTGCAGCTGCCCCTCGCTTGGGCTGCCGACAATTTCTAGCCCAGTGCCCGCGTCGGCCGCAGTTGTGGCATTGGTCGTCACGAGTCGCTTTTCGCCCGCCACCTCCGCCCTGTCCACCAGGGCCGCCTCCACCCTGTCCACCTGAACCGTCGGACCGGTCCTTTTTCTGCGGACGTTGGAGTCGATCCTTGGACGAGGACCCGCCCTCACGCCCTGTCTTTTCCTTCTTGCGAGCCAGCCACTGCTCCTCAGTGTAAAGCAGCTTCCCGTCGTTGGTGACGGGGTTGGTGACCAGCGACTCATCACGATCGTCAACAGCTTTGAGTCGACCTGTCACCTCTTCAATAGACAATATCGAGAGATCCAAGAGCGTCTCCATTGACAGCGCTATTTGAGTGTACTTCGTAGGAACGACGCGGAGGAATTTTTCCACCGCCTTCTGCTCACTGATGTCATCATCCCCGTTACGCGCCAACTGCTGCATCAGACCGGAGAGACGGAGAGCAAAATCGTCGACGTCCTCCCCGGGCTTGAAAGCAAGGCGGTCCCACTCCTGGCGCAACTTCTGCACGGTTGCTCTGCGGACGCGATCAACGCCGATACGCGACGTGGCGATAGAATCCCAAGCATCCTTGGCAGTGGGCTTGTCCGCGAGAGTGGAGATCATCTCCGGCGGAACGGAGGCCAGAAGCGCGTCGAGGGCCAGCCGATCCTCATGATAGTCGGCGTCGCCGTAGGCCACAGCGTCCCAAAGCTGACGCGCCTGCAACTTCACTTTCATCAACAAACTCCAGTCGTTGTAGTTCGTCTTGGTGAGCATGGGCCATGGCGTGCTCCCGCCGGTCTCCTTGATGACGCGTTGGACCACCAGTGGATCACGAGCACCGTGGCGACCACGGCGCGGAACCGGTGACAGCGAGACGTTGCGGCGCCTGTGAGGGCTCCGTGACACATGCGGCCGGCGGTCGTCGTTCCCCTCGGCGCGCAGGGCAGCGGCAGCGGCTTCCGCAGCCTCAGCTGCGGCGATGGCCGCCCTAGCCGTCTCGGCCGCATCAATGCGCGCCTCGCGCCCGTCTACTATGACCGCCGCTGCATTGGCTGTTCTCCGACGAGAGGAGGAAGTCGACATCCTCACCCACACTCAAAACTCGGCTCTGATGCCAAATGTTAGAAGATGAACTCAAGAATTGTTTGTTCTTGATTGTTATTTAGAATGAATCCCTCGTACACTATTTATAAGCAAAGAAAGCTTAACCACTAAGAAAACTTAACCACTAAGAAAACTTAAACACTAAGTAAACTTAACCACTAAGAAAACTTAATCACTAAGAAAACTTAAACACTAAGTAAAAAAGAAGCTACAAGACTTATGTTTATCAATAACTGGCTCACTGCCAGATATGATAGGGGCTTCTAAAAGTTTGATTGCTTATGTTGAATTCCAAAGGACTTAGCTGACAAAATGATTTTTTTTCTTGTTTGGATTTGATGTTCTATCAAAGGGGGAAAAAAAACTATTTCGTGCAATTGTCTCTCTTACCTCCGACCCCTTCTTGTACAGATGCTCTTGGAGCTGTGCTCGCTAGTCATTTGGATAAGCCTCGTGTTTATATTGGATGTATGAAGTCGGGAGAAGTTTTTTCTCAGCCGTGAGTTAATTGGGAAACTTGTACAATTAATTTCTTTCAGATGGAAGGTTGGCAAGATCTTTAAGGTTTTATTGGTTATAAATTTCTGCAATTTGCAGGAAACAAAAATGGTATGAACCAGACTGGTGGAAATTTGGGGATGGAAAGACGTAAGTATCGATATTCTTCAACTTCAATAATTTTTCTTATGTTTTGCTTTACTTTGAGGAACCATATTTTGGCATTTGTGCTATAGTGCCATTGACATCAAACTAATATAACCTTTTTGGTTAGTTATAAGGTCAAATTGTGCTTCAGTTTTATGTTATGTATTCTGATGATAATCGAACATTGGAACGTACTCTTTAGCATGTAACTACCGAGACAGTGCAAGCTATCCGAATCATATGATTTAGCTGCTCATGGTTCAGCTTGTAATTAAGGACATTCTTGGTTGTCTTCTATGAAAATGTAATGTGCAACCACATCTGTTATATAATTCACCTCTGATAACTTGTTCATCAATCTTATTCTAAAAGTTTCCTATACTTTTATCATTGATTTGTTATTATTAACAACTGATCTGCAACGTGCAACACCATTTTCTATATTACAGAATGTCTGTTTCATAGTCTATATTCCAGTGTCCGTGGAATACACCTCTCATTCTTATTTTCCTCCCTTTGCTTATGTATTGACTATCCAACCTGACTGTAACACTTATTATTTCCTATGAATAGATACTTCCGACATGCTTCAGGTGAAGTGTTTGCCATATCACGACCACTAGCTCAATTTATTTCTATCAACAGGTACTTGTTTTTGGTCGTTCCCTATAATGTTCTTTACTACCTTACATTTTCTGTTATATGGTGAAATTTACTATTATCATCATTTCTTTTATTTTGCAGATTGATCCTCCGTACTTATGCCCATGACGATGTCAGTGTTGGATCGTGGTTTATTGGGCTTGATGTGAAACATGTTGATGAAGGGAAGTTTTGCTGCTCATCCTGGGCATCAGGTTGCCATCAATCCTCTCTCTTTTCTGATATCTATTTGGTAGAACTTAGTAGCTTCTTCCCAACTACTTTATGTGGTCTTAATTTCATACGAAAAGGGTAGTCTGTCTCTCTATCCTAAAACTATAGAGTTTCTTAGCCTTGACTGGTTTTTTTACATGATTATACAAATAGGTACTCCCATCCCACTTTGGCAGGACTAGAAGTATACCCTTAAATAGCATTCTCAACACTGATTTTCATAACCCTTTTACATTGAAAATTTATTGCATCACTTACCATCCAAACACTACAGAAGCAGCAAGATGACTAAAATCTAGGAGCTGTTGCTACTCCAACCCACCAAAGTTTGCATTTTAGAAACTTGACTAGAAAACATCGTTGTTTGCAGGAGCCATTTGTTCATCTGCATGATTGGATTGTGAGCGGAAAGAGATTGTAACAAGGCAGCCATGCTTGCATATTTCAAGACAAGTAGGTGTTTCCAACAAGAGCCTTACAAGCTCTTGTGGTTCGACCGGCATGCTATGGAACCCAAACCCTTTTCTCCCTGATAGCTGTGGTGTTGTGGAAAGCAGCAAGTGTATTAGTATTCAAGCAGAATTTCTGAGTTGACTGACTGCATTTCACAAACAGCTAAATTTTTTACATCCATCCTGAATTGTTGTGACTGAGATTAGATTGAGTAGAGAAATAGTGAGTGATATATATAAATATGAATATGATGTACTTGTGTAAAATGCTTTGTTGTATAAAAAGCTCATCCTCTGGATCCTTCTGCTTCTTCAGATTTCATGTTGATTCCAGTCTATTTCTTTCCATGGCCTGCAATAGAGTATAGCTATGAAAGAAAGAATCTAAAGAAAAAAATGGAAAGGCATGGAAAGGGTTTTATACAGTTTACTGATAATTGTAGAGCAAAAAAATAAATCAATTGGGAAGCCACTCCAAATATCAGAGCCAGGTTTCGATCCTGGGACCTGTGGGTTATGGGCCCACCACGCTTCCGCTGCGCCACTCTGATTTGTTGGAAATTACTCTACAAATTTGTTATATTAACTTACCTTCACAAATCCAATGCTCTCAATCCGAAAATGCAAGTAATTTAAATGTTTTAATTTTTTTTCCCAATAAATCATGAATTCAAACTTAAATAAGAATATTTGAATAGATTGAAATTTAAGTTTAAAAATATCTTTTCAGTTTTTCAAGAGACTATTAATGTTAATTTCATTTTCGTTAATTCTTTTTGAGAAACCGTGAACAGTCACAATTTTTTTAAAAATAATGCCTATGCAGAAATTAATTAAGATGTAGAATTATACTACATTTAGTATAATTTTACCTATTTTATTTACGGATGAGCTAATTTAATTATTTACACTTGAACATCAATTTTGGTATGAATATTCAATTAATGTTATAGAGATAATTATTCCATAATTAAATTTTATAATGTTTTAAAATTCAACTAAAAATGAAAACACAAATAAAAATAAATAAAACTGATGTGGCATTATTTGAGTGGGTGAGAAGGGCACAGCATGGGGTGCTGTGGTTCACCCCATTGCAGAGGATCCTTATCCGAAGAAGACAAGAGTATACTATATGGAGTACTTACTTTTTGTAACAAATATTAATGAATATATTAATTAGTTGACCTGTCCGTCAGTCTTTTTCTCTCGAACTTCGTAAAACTTCAAAATAAATCACAATTAATAATAAACAAATACACTGTAAATTGTAATTAAGAATATTAAGATAATAATAAGTTTAATTAACATAAAAGTTGTAAATTTAGTTGATTTGCTGAGTCAAGTTCAAATTGCTGTACAGTGTACATGTATTATTCTGTAATGATTTTATTTATATTCTGTTTCGTAATCAATTTTCTGATTTCTGATATATGCCATAACTGTAAACTGCCAAATATTTATGTGCAAACTGCTTCCTTTAATTGGTATCTATGTTGGCTATTTAATTAGTAGATTAGTTGGACAGAAGAATGAGAAAGAGATTATCGATTATAAGATTTTTTATTTTATTTTATATATGTGAGTTTGGTTGTGGAATTTTTATAAAGAGATGGTTGCAATGATTAAAGTAATTGACTCTATTCTTGTCATTATGATTGTTAACCACTCTATAAAGATTTGTCAAACTTCTTCTTACTCCACTTTCACTATATATGAAAACAATCAAATAGTTGTAATTATATGCTTCAACAAAAATAATATCACACCTTTAAAATCATCAATTCTTCATTGGATTCTTCTTTTCTTTTCTATTTAAATGCATTATGATTGGACTTGATTATTTTATAAGCATATATCCTTCTTTTGATTATATTAACAAATCAGAATCAATTTTTACCAAAATCAAACAAATTATACACAATATATTAGCAACTTCAATCCATATAGAATTTTAAAAAAAAACCCTTTAAATTCTTGTTAGAGAAAAACCCTTTAACTTAAATTTCTTCAAGAAAAAAAAAGGTGTTTAACGTATTTGTCTGGCTATTAAAGAGAAAAATATGGACTTTGATCCATTTCCAATTTGAAGTTTGAAAAATGGAATAAAGAGATCCAACAAAGGATGGAGATTTCGAAGATAAAGAAGACTATTTTCAGAAAAAGTATCAAGTTTAAGAAGTGAAGGAAGCTAGAGTTTTGAACCCTCTTCCACTAAATCTTTCTTAATCCATTTACTTTTTCCAGAATCTGCTCATTTCTCTATAAAACTTTGCAGTCAAATGCTTCTTGCATCTCTCTATTTCCGTGAGAGAGAATTCTTACTTCTGTAGTTAAAAATGGTACTCAACTCCAAGAATTTAACACGCAGAAACAACACTCTCTGTTTCTGACTCTCATTTCTCCTATAAAAACAGCATTGAACCGAGCTCCGTTCTTTTTCACTCTACTTTTACCAGACACATTTCTTGAAATTTTCTTCCTTTTCCCAACCACGTTTCCTGCAAATTTTTTGTCTCACTGCTTTTGTTTCAGCTCCTTCTGTCCATTCGAATACAAAAGTTGTGTTCTTTATTTCAAACACTTGCTAGTATTCTTGAACCCCAGAAGAAGAAGAAGAAAGAAAAAAAAACTCGTTCTTGAAATGGGGAAGCTTGGAATTCTTGCTTTCATGGCGGGGCTGTTTTTCTGGCTGTCACAATCAAGATGCAGTGCTGCTGAAACTATGCTCGAAAGCGATAAGGAAGCATTGCTGGATTTTGTGAACAAGCTCCCGCATTCTCGCTCTTTGAACTGGAACGAGAATTTTCCAGTTTGCGAGAATTGGACTGGAGTTTCTTGCAATGCAGAGGGCAGCAGAGTAATTTCAGTGAGGCTGCCGGGAATCGGGCTCCACGGCCCGATTCCGGCAAACACTCTGAGCCGTTTATCAGCGCTGCAGATCTTGAGCCTCAGATCCAACCGTATTAACGGGACGTTCCCACTTGATTTTGGTGACTTGAAGAATTTAACTTTTCTTTATCTTCATTACAACAATTTATCTGGTCCTCTGCCTTTGGATTTCTCTGTGTGGAAGAATTTAACTGTTGTTAACTTGTCCAACAACGCTTTCAGCGGCAGCATTCCTAATTCATTTTCGAGTTTGAGTCAGCTTACTGCACTGAATCTTGCTAAGAATTCTCTTTCTGGTGAGATTCCTGATTTTAACTTGCCTAATTTGCAGCTGCTTAACCTCTCATACAATAATCTTACTGGTAGTGTGCCTCGGTCACTGCAGAGGTTCCCAAAGTCTGTGTATGTTGGTAATAACGAGTCTTTGTTGGAATACACTGTCACTAGCTCTCCTCTTGTTTTACCACCTCGTGATCAAGGTTCAAGAATCAAGAATGTAGGAAGAATTAGTGAAAAGGCATTGCTTGCAATTGTAATAGGGGGTTCTATTCTTGGGCTTCTTGGTTTCGGTTTTCTTTTGTTTGTGTGCTTGCTTAGGAGGAAGACAGATGATGCATTCCCAGGGAAGTTAGAGAAGGGGGACATGTCTCCGGGTAGAACCATATCCGGGGGTCAAGATGGGAGCAATAAGTTGGCCTTCTTCGAGGGGTGTAACTACGCTTTTGATTTGGAGGATTTGCTGAGGGCTTCTGCTGAAGTCTTGGGTAAAGGCACATTTGGCACAGCCTATAAGGCGATAATGGAGGATGCCACCACCGTGGTGGTGAAGAGGTTGAAGGAAGTGAATGTGGGGAAGAGAGATTTCGAGCAACAAATGGAGCTAATTGGAAGCATCAAGCATGAGAATGTGGCTGAGCTGAGGGCTTATTATTACTCGAAGGATGAGAAGCTTATGGTTTATGATTATTACAGTCAAGGCAGCTTGGCTCTAATGCTTCACGGTATCTCTCTTTCCTTAACACTTTCAACTTTCCATTAGTCGATTTCGTTTATGATTCCTGCATTTGCTTCATCCCAAATTTGAGGCCTTTACAGTCTTTTTTGAATGAGAAATGCATTGATGAATGAAGTTGATTATTGATGTGTAAAAAGATGAATATTCCTAAAGCCAAACTGATTTGTTTATGAAGTGATCACTTGGAACCCACTTAATCCTTAAACTCTTAGACCATATTTCCAGCTTGAGCAGTTGTATGAACCAAACAATAAAACATATACTATTAAATAACAAAGCAGATAATTCCAAATGCTGAAGCATCTTAGTGGGGTAGAGGAATCTCTTGCCTTTTGCATTTCAAATGAGCTTTGAAAGAACAACACTCTGTACTTCACTTTCTACACATTTCCTTTTGGGATAGCTGAATATTCTTTATTTATTAATCTTCTTGAATTCTTGTTTTATTATCGTATCACCATCTGCTGCTAATCATTCATCATGGATATATCAGTGGCTTATGATTGACATCTAATGTTCATGTTACACTCCTAGCTTTATATTATTGCTTAATACTAGCTGTACAAGTTCGTTATTTTTGTAGCCATGCATGACTGTGCCACTTTGCCAACCACACATGAAAAACTGGTTTTGCCAATATCGGTACATAATAGACTTATGTAGACAAGAATCATTCAAGCAAGAATACTACCATGCATGTATATGATTCAAGAATCAAGAATGCATGGACACAGACAAGAATAACGAACTTGATATCTTGTTAGTTTCTGTAGAAAATAGACATAAAAGAATATGATTGCCGTTTTGGATTTTTTGTAAGCTTATTCTGTTTTGACCATGTGAAAGACATGAACAATATTCAAATGGTTCACTTGTGACTTGTGTCCGAACTTGCAGGAAAACGGGGCGAGAACAAGACTCCCCTGGACTGGGAGACAAGAGTAAAGATAGCCATAGGTGCTGCAAGGGGCATTGCTCGTATCCATGCAGAAAACAACGGAAAGCTGGCTCATGGAAACGTCAAGTCTTCCAACATATTCCTAAACTCTAAACATTATGCTTGTGTGTCTGATCCTGGCCTTGCAGCAATCATGACTTCAGTGCCCCAACCAATAGCTCGTGCTGCAGGCTTCCGTGCTCCAGAGGTGACCGACACTCGTAAAGCAGCACAGCCATCTGATGTTTATAGTTTTGGGGTGATTTTACTGGAGCTACTCACTGCCAAGTCCCCCATCCACACAATGAACGGTGATGAGATCATCCACTTGGTCCGATGGGTCCACTCGGTCGTTCGCGAGGAGTGGACTGCAGAGGTTTTTGATGTGGAATTGCTCAAGTATCCGAACATAGAGGAAGAGTTGGTGGAGATGTTGCAGGTAGCCATAGCATGTGTGGTGAAAATCCCAGAACAGAGGCCTAAGATGTCAGAAGTTGTGAAAATGATAGAAAATGTGAGACCAGCTGAAGCTACCAAGACTGAGAGCTCCACTACTCCAATACCTTCATCACCAGGTGTTTGAGAGTGGTGAAGTCTCTTTGCTCGTGTCGTGCTATCTTGTCGTACAACAAGTCGAGTTCACCGCCTCGGTGGACGAAGAGTCGATACTGAACCCCATCCCGGTTGAAGGAAGTTCAACTGGGCTTATACTTTGGTGGTAGTCGATTTAGCAATGGAGTAGCTACATTACTTTTGTTAATTTGTATGTATTTGGGCCAAACAGATTGTATGTTCTCATATTCTTGATTTTTACTTAGTATTTTCTGTTTTGTGCATCAATTCGAGTTGTTTTAACTCCATTTATCTAATGATCGTGCAAATGCAATCATAGTTGTTCTTTATAATTGCATAATTTCTTACTTTTTATCCTACAAAATCTTTACTGAAATCAATATAACAAGACAAACACTTGAATGAGACCGTCTCATCATTTTTTTTTGTGAGATAGCCCACATTCTGTTCCGAATGCAGTTTGTGCATAGCAAATAATGTAGTTAAGTATAGCAAGTAATGCATTTATAAATGTAATTGGTGTGGCCTTGGTTTGGGCCTTTTAATTGCCTGGCCTGATAGTGCCTTATTCCTGCTCCTAGCCCACTCTTTAGGATGTATTTATGGATTGGTTTTTCGGTTCGAGTGTGAGCGATTGGGGCAGTTATTTGGTATCCTTACTATATAAACTAAGTGACCCGGTTTCACTTCAGATGAGTGAAACCTAACCGTAATCTTCTCCGCCGCTCTCTCTCTCTGTTCATATTCGCTTCCTCTTCTCTCTTGATCTTCGTTGTCTGTGAGAGTCTTTTTCGGTGAGCTTTAGTGTGATTGAGAGCCCTGAACCCTGTGCCTAACCGTTACTTCCTATCTGTGGCCGGAGGAAGGCAAGGACTCGCACAAAGGTGAGTCTGAGCCAATAATCTCGTCCCTCCGATTAGGCAAGGCGTGGGTACACCGATTCAGAGATCTGACCGAGAGGACGCACCGAAGGAGGTCCAAGCTTGAAGGTCGGTGTCTGATCCGGTCGAGGAACCCTAGTCCGATCTGGACTAGGTTCGGGGTCCAAGAGTAACAGACCGGAAACGGGTCGGTAGGGCCTGATACCCAAGAGTGGTATCAGAACCAGGTTGCTGCGGATCCGCACGCCTGATCTTGTAGCACCTTCGTCGTCTATGCCCCAGGGCACGTGAGGTAGGTCGGGTGCGCCCTCATCCAGGGCCCCCGCTCAGGTATAATCCCGTTCTTCCCTACCTCTCTTTCATCTCGAGTCGGTTTAGTGATTGATTAGGGCTTATTCCTTTGATTCTTTTTAGATCTCTTTGTTAGGGTTCAGTAGATCGGTCGGATAACCGCGATCTGCTGAACATCCTTCTCACTGATACTAGCGGTGTTCGCGGTCCGGTTCGGCCGATTTTGGGAAAAATCTCGGCCAAACCAATAGGTACGGTTTGAAATTTTTTCAAATCAAACCGGCCAAATAATTTATCAAAACCAAACCGGCCTTATAAAAACGGTTTGATCCGGCCGGTTTGACGGTTCAAAATGAGAATTGTTTTAAATTCAACAATATACTATAATATATATTAAAATCAAAACTACTTTAAAGTGCAACTAAAATACAAGAGATAATTAATTTAAAATCAGTGAATCGCACTACAAATTAGTTGGATTTTTAATTTTGATAAAAAGTTTAAAATCAACGAATGGGGCAGCGAAGTAAATGAGGCGAGAGTGAGGGAAAAAAGGAAGAAAAAAAAAGAGTGTGGAAAAAAAGGAAAAAAAATAAATTGAAATTAACAAAATGTGTTTAAAATAATAAATTCAATGAATGACAGCAAAGCAATGGAGGCGAGAGTGAGGAAAAAAAAAGAGTGAGGAAAAAAAAGAGAAAAAAAAGAGAGGGAGGAAAAACCAGGAAAAAAAGAAATTGAAATTAACAAAATGTGTGTTGAGAGTTTCGAACACAGGTACTCTAAACCATATGTGTGATATCGACCAATTAATCTACGAAAATGTATTAGTAATATATTAAATATTGATATAAAAATATCTATCCGGCCGGTCCGGTTGAAATGGCCGGTTTGGCCCCCCAAACCATGACCGGACCGGTTTTAACCGATTTCAATTTTTTTAAACTACCGGTTTAAAAAATAGATTTATAACCGGCCAAATTGGCCAAATAAATCCGGTTTGGCCGGTTTGAACGGTTTCGGCCAAACCGTGAACACCCCTAACTGATACGGATAACTGCAGTGAGTTGGGATTTTGTGGTTTCTTGTGTGTTTCTTTCTGTTCTTGCATGATTCTAGGGCTGATCCTGAGGTTTATCGTTTTTTCGCTGTAATTTGCTGACTCTGTGTTTCTGATTCTGATCTATTCTTTGTTCTGTCTTGACTGCGGTTCATTGTGTGGTATCTGGCTTTATTTTCTTGTATATTCGTGCTAATCTTCGTCCCTGACTGTGTGTGGATTCATGTACATTCTTGATCATGTTCTTCTTGCCATCTCTGTGAATATTTCGTGCCTTGTGTGCCTATATTTTTGTCTAAATGGCCTCTGGCATGTCTTCTTCTGGTTTAACACCATTTAATGACAAGACTGACTTCACCATTTTGAAACAAAAGATCGAATGCTTAATGATCCAACAAAAAGTGTTAAGGGCCGTTACTGCTTAGTTTCTAGACAGTGATACCCCTAAAAAATGCATTGAGATAGATGAACTTGCCCGTTCTATAATCATTTTAAACCTATCTAACTCTGTTCTTAGGAAAATAGGTAAGATTAAGACGGCTAAAAAAATTTGGGATAAACTAGAGTCTCTCTTTACTGAAACCTCATTGCCTAGTAAGATGTACCTGTTAGAATTAGAAACCTTCTTTAGGTTTAAACTAGACTTAAATAAGGATATAGATGAGAACTTGGACGTTTTTAATAAACTGATACAAGATATCAAGCTCACTGGTGATGAGCATATTGATGAATACACCCCCATAGCTCTATTGAATGCCATATCTGATTCCTATAACAATGTTAAGTCTGCCATTAAGTATGGTAGGGATTCTGTCAACTTAGAAACAGTCATGAGTGGTCTTAAGAGTAAGGAACAGGATCTGAAAAGAGGTAGGTCTAGAAATAGAGGAAGTAATAATGAAATTCTAAATGTAAGGGGCAGATCCAGTTCTAGAAATGGTAAAAACAGGTCTAATGATGCTAGGGTGGGAAAAATTATCACTCTGACAATAGGAGCAGATCCAAATCTTGGTCTAAGGGAAGAAAATGCTATAATTGTGGTGAGTATGGTCATTACATTAGGCAGTGTACTAAACCAAAAAGAGAACGTGGGGAAAGCAGTAATTCTAATGTGAATGTTGTGAAAAGAGAGAATCTGGGTGATGTTTACATGCTTGCTGATTCTGTTTACATGAACTCTCTGCCTTCTGCTGGAAAATTCTGTTCTACTGAGTGGATTGTTGATTCTGGATGCACTTATCATATTTCCCCACATAAACAACATTTCTCTGACCTAAAAACCTGTTAATAATGGATTCATTCTATTGGCTAATGAAAAAAAATGCAAAGTAGAAGCCATAGGCAATATCAAACTGAAATTTGTTGATGGTTGTGCATACACCTTGAAAAATATTAGATATGCTCCTGATTTGTGCTTTAACTTGCTTTCTTGTTTTGCCCTTGAGGATGATGGGTTAGAAGAGAGATGGGGAAGGGGTTTAATGAAGATTATGCAGGGTTCCTTAGTCATTTTTAAAGCTGAAAAATGAATAATCTGTATATCCGTAGCACTGAACCTGATCCTCGTGTTAACAATGTTAATTCCTCTGATTTAACTGTAATCGAACTATGGCATAGAAGGCTAGGCCACATGAGTAATAAAGGTCTAGAACTGTTAAAAATGGAGGGATTGTTTGGGTCTGATAAGGTCACTGCTCTTGATTTTTGTGAACACTGTGTTTTAGGGAAACAAAACAGAGTGTCTTTCCCTGCTCACACCCCTCATAACTCCCATAGAAGCTCCACCATATTGGAATACCTTCATGCTGATGTTTGGGGTCCTGCTAGTGAACCTACTGATGGGTTTTGTATACTGAAAGCATTTATTACAATGAGTATGCAACAATTTATTTCTCCTATATGTTAACAATCGTAATATCACTGCACCTACTACTGACACGGCACCGATGTCTCGTCGTAGTGGGAGAGTTATTTTCCAGCCGGAAAGGTACATGTTCGTGGGTGAGTCTTCGGACTTGAGCCTGGAAGACGGATATGAGGACTCTGACCCACTGACTTACGAAGAGGCAGTGCAGGACAAGGATGTTGCCAAATGGCGTGTCGCCATGGATTGTGAAATTGAATCCATAACTGCTATGGATGTATACCAGAAAACTAATTTGCCGGATGGTTTTAGGGCCATAGGGTGCAAATGGGTATACAAAATAAAGAAAGGGCGGATGGATAGATCACGGCTTTCAAGGCCAGGTTGGTGGCAAAGGGTTATAGTCAGAAAGAGGGCATTGACTATGACGAA
>JAPKLW010005383.1:0-21300 GCA_026898455.1 Plectranthus barbatus
GATGTGGGATTGCCAAACAAAAAGAGAATTGCCACAAAAGTCAACAATTTTTCCGGTGCTCTCTTGTTTCATTTTTTGGGTTTTATACCAATCAAGCCAATCATTTTTTGTTTCATATTTTTAATTATACCAATCAAGCCCTTTTGCTATGGAAAATCCAAATTTGGCCCCAATAGAGAGCCAATAATATTAACTGATAGAAAATGCGAAATCTTCTATCACCATTATACACACTTATGCTCGGTATCACACACCAATCCATTATTATTAATTTTTTTTTAAAAATTCGCTTCGTTTTGTTCGTCAATTTCATATTATTTATGCATTTTCGTTCGTTCGTTCTTTCTTAATTTTTTTTTTACGAATGAATTTTCACTAGGTTGGGTGTTGAAGAAATGCATTTTAGGGGCAATTCCGGGTTTCGGAGGGCGTGGCGGTTGCCCCACTCTTGAGATGGCTGTATGAGGAAAACTTGCCGCCATAAGACTTAATTAACGCTCACTCGAATAAATAAATCAAATGCGGAAATGCCCCCTCTGACCTCTCCCGAACCGAATACATTCTTATTAATAATTTATTATTGAAATCTATTTACTTAATTTATTATCTATAATGTAAAAATGATGTACTAAATTCGATTAATTTAGCTCAAGCTTCAAAATATTTATCTCAAATTTTGAGTTATCAATTGATTGATATTGATGAATTTACCATATTATTTATTTCATCTCATGTCTTTTTATATCCAAACACCAAGCTAATTTAAAATTTATGAGGCAACAAATATATATAAAATCTACAAATATAAATATGCTTAAATAGTATTAAACAAATTCTGATATTAAATTGTTTACGATATTTTTGAATTGATTATAATCTTTTTGCAGAGATTCTTTTTTATCATAATCTTTATTTAAACAATTCTTAATATAATACTCCCTCCGTCCCGTGCTAATTGTTACACTTCTTTTCAGCACGGGAATTAAGGATGTGAGTATAAGTGAAATTATTATTTTATTGTTGAGTTGGAAAAATGACCATTTTTAGAAATGTAACAATTTGGGTGGAACGCCCAATTTGATAAGTGTAACCATTCGGGAGGGACGGAGAGAGTATTAAATAAAGCTAATATATACAGAATACCTGCTAATTTTGTGTTGCGACTTTTTGGTTGAATAAAACATTCTTCCTTTTTTAAGTTGTTCGGGTTAAAACTACCAATCTCAAATCATTATTCAAAGCAACACATGCAATAACAACAATTGATCAAACAAAATAAACAATATCAGAATTTTTAGCATGAAAAACCCTACCGTGAAGAGTAAAAAAAAACACAGGACTCTTTGGCCTCATAAATCATCTACTGTGTTCAATAATATGTATAACTAAATTCTCTCTAGATCAGCAAACTAGAGGCATTCCATAAACATCAAGATTAAACAAGCAAGATCTTGGTATACAACGAAGCTATCAAGATCAAACAGACAACTTTGACAAATTACAAGAAACAAGAAAGCATGAGAAGTAGCAAAGTCCAAAAAATTGATGTCAGTTCTCCCACGAGCAAACTAACTTCTAATGCTCAAAAACTGATCTCCACCATTCAAAATGAAGGTAAGGGTGTCACAAATCTATTGTCAAAGTTTCGTGGCGATCCAACGGTCTGGTAATCGACATTTTCAGGCACAGCTACAGCAAAAACGAAAATAAGTTTTGAGATTTCTCAATATTGATTCATCTTCGTGTTTGTTTTATCTTCATTAATTCATATCTTTGATTTTAGCGATCGGATTCTGATTTTGATTGGTTTTCAAGGTTAGATTCGAAGTTTTTGTGCTTTCTAAGTTCATGTTTCTTTCGGTTATGATTTAGCTATAAGTTATTTCTATTTGTAACTAAGAATTTGAATTTTAATTCATGAAGAATATATTTTTTTGGTTATGAATTTTTTTCTGTTTTGAGTATCATATATATGTGTTTCAGATGTTTGAAGTTTTTGGATGATATTTGTTAATTATGGTTTCACGAGACAATTTTTGATATAAAGTACAAAGACTAGAGATAGATGGGGATACAGAATTGGGACTCGGGAGGGAATGAGGGTTGAAAGCAGTGGAGTGAGAAGCAATTTTGCAAGTCTTTCATTTTTAGTATTGTGTTATTCATCTGTTGTGGTATTAAGTTCATTATTTTCTTTGTTAGCTTCATTTTAAGTAACCTTCGATTATTTTATCAATTTTTTCATTACTTTTTAATTGAATTTCATATTTGGTGATGTGGTGTTCATTTTATCTGTTCCATGTTCATTTATACTAGAGTGTGCTGATACAATGAAGTCTCACAAAGGAAGAAAATTTAGAGAATTTGGATGATAGTTTTGAAAAAAATGCAGAGATTTTATCATTTAAGGAAGTAAGGTGTAGACTAAATGAAGGTTGTAGATTCTCGTTCATTATACAAAATGACTATTGGTCCCTGATCAGTGTACGTATGATGTGCCGCGGAAGTATTAAGATAGTTAATTGCACTCTAACACGCAGGCAGTTCAGTTTAAATTTTAGCTCAGTTTTTATCTGACAGTTTTAAAAACAACAATTTGTGTTAGACAAGTGTTGAAGGTTACAAGATACAATTGAAAACTGTGTGATGCGTATAGTAAATAAAATTGTAAATGAGGCAGAATATTTATAGTGGTTCGGAGCCTTAAGTCCTACGTCCACTCTTCGGATATATTCTCCGGAAATTCACTAAGTAATGAAGATACAATCCTCACGATCTATAGTCAAATGTTGTAGAGACCTCCGTCCACAGCAGAATGGATCACTTGCCCAGACTGTTGTTCTTCAATCCTTCTTCAGTTCTTCGAAGCCAGGCAACTCCTCGAAGTCTCCTTGGAACTAGCAGTCGTCGGAGTTGGACTGAGGACAAACCTCTCTTTTCCTTCTCCAGTAGGTTGAATGGTTGAGTTCTTCCTAGAACGTATGTTGGTTGGCAGTTGCCCGTAATTACCTTCTATTCCTTAGAAAATCAGGCCGCTGTGTTCTCAGTTGAAAATTAAGAACACCAAGACAGTAGATTAAGTCAAAAGACTTAACCCTCGTGTACACAAGATCACACGGTGAATCCCGAAAGATTCTTTAAGCAATAATGTCTCGTGTTCAATAAATGAACCACGAAGTTAATGCCTTCTCGCTTGAGAGTGTTTAATGCTTGAGCTTTTAATTCGATAGAGTGACGACAAGGATTTTTGTGTCGAAGGTTGTTTTGTCTCTGATCCTCCTGCTATTTATCTACTAATATATTAAATGAGAATAGTTTTTCAGTAACTGTTCCCGCCTAAATCTTTTCTATGTACTAGAGTAAATTAAATCACATATTTTCACGTACATTTTTAGCTAAAATTTATGAATAATTTTTTCAATAATAATTCTTATATTGTATATTTTCACATTTTTATTTGCTTAAATTTAGTAAGGTAAATCTTTTTAGCTAAAATTTAGGAATAGTTTTTTTTTCAACTGTAATGGAGTAATTCTCATATTATATATTTTCACAAGTTTTATATTATAACATATATGTATAAAACGACAATAAAAAATCTCAATAAAATTATTTATCACTTTTTGTTTAAAACATTACATTTTCACAAATTTATTTTATTCTCCATGTTTGAATAATTAGCTCTAATTTATTTCATGAAGTGATAAATTTTGAAAAAAAAATCATAATATAACATTATAAACCATAAAATATTATTAATTATATTATAATATAAGATATTATTTGTTCAATTCGCACAAGGTGCCGATGCAAAGCTAGTAGTTAAAGATACGAAAATAGCCGGTAGAGACATTTTAAAGGATGTCCAATCAGAGTCCATCCTTGTCTGTAAAGTAAGCCTGCTCCTCTGCCTTTTCTGAGACACTGTCCAGCTTTTTGCAGGGCAGTTTGTACTTGATGTGTCAGACACTGAACAACATTGTACGCTAGTCGTAACTGAGTGTCTATTCGTCTTTACCATTGACTTTTTGATGTTCTTCTATGACTGATCGGCATCTTGCTATTCACACATTCCTTGACATGAAAATGTTCTGGTCTGATACTGTGAGTGCCTTTCAACAGTTTCTTTATGAAAATTGTGTCCACAGTTTTCTTTGATATACAAACCTTGACAGGTAAAAAATTGTCTGCACAGTTTTTCGCATCCGTTACTCTGCTCTGTTTTTCTCGTCCTTTACTCTTGACAGTTATCTCATCTGGACGGCTTCTTCTTAAAAACTGTTCCGTAGTTTTGATAGTTCTCTTCTCCTAGATTATTACAACTCGATCATCCTATACAAGGATTACATGAGGTAATAAATCTAAGGCCTAGACTTTGGTATATAGTTTTGACATATCAAAACATCAATTTTAAATGTGGAATTTCTACATCAACACCTAACAATGATGATGTACAATTACATTGAATTTATTTTAAAATGAACAACAATTAAGATACAATGAAGAATAACTAAGATAAAATGAAGAATAGCTAAGATAAAATGCATGTTACGTTTATATCAAAATTCACATTGAATTTATTTTATTATGAACAACAATTGAGATAAAATGAAAAAATGACTAAAATAAAATGAATAATAGCTAAAATAAAATGCATGTTACGTGTAACATCAAAATTCACATCGAATTTATTTTATGATGAACAACAATTAAGATAAAATGAAGTATAACTGAGATAAAATAAAGAATAGCTAAGATAAAATGCATATTACATGTAACATCAAAATTACAAATTTGCCCGTTAATGAGGTAAAACTGGGATAAAATGCCGCATTTTTTTAGCCAATATGGATCATTGATTATGTTAAATTAATAATCATGGTTTTTCTTATTTCTCGCGATAAGGGTTGTTCTCACCAGTTCCAAAACTTGTTTCAAAACTTGAAGGTGTTGTCCTTTGGGGGTTGGGAATAATACCCAAAATTTGTATAATTCATATAGTAATTAATGATTTTTATTTTCCACATATATTCACCATTTAAGGGACCAAATTATGGTTGTTGGTCCCAGATTTAGAGTGTAAGTACGTGACCAAAATTTAAATGCGATTAGGCCTGAATTGCCTCTTATTAAAGTCAGTTTATACTAAAGAAAATTAATTAAAGTCAAGTTTAATTGTTAGCCGATTCAAAAAACAGCATCAACAACTTAGTCAGTTGTTGGGTTTGAAATAAGCAAGTAAATTAAATAAATAAAGTGATAAACGATACAAGATATATGGTGGTTCGGATGCAAATGATTCTACATCCACTCTTCGATCATCTGATAGATAAAAAAACTCACCAATAATAAGTTACAACAAGATGCAATTAATCTCTTTCGATTTTAGGAAGCTCCTACGTCCTACAAATTCCAGGAAGTTACAGGTGATGATCCTTACCTTACAGCTCCACTTGTTAGGCTCCCCAGGTGTCTTCAAACTAACAACTTTACCACGAATAAGATCACTAGGTCTATGAGCTAAATGGTTGTGAGTTTAAGTTCTTCATAGAATTTGGAAGAAGTTGAATGATGTGGGTTTGACTTCTGATGATTCAAGTAGTTCTCGAATTCAGTCTCTTGGAAAGGGCTTAAACTCTGTTTAACTCAAGCTAAAAAGCCTTGAGTCTCGTGTATGAACACGATGATCGAGAGAGAGTTTTGAAAGCTCAGAGCTCTTGAGTAGTTAGTTCGGTAATTTTAGTCTCTCACTTAAGTTTTGTTACCCTTTGTTGTTGAAATATTGAATTGAACATGATAGAGATGTATGAGAGCTGTAAATTTTTATTATTTTTTTAGTATATTACATGTAAAGGAATTACAAGTTTAAATAGAGTTTGAAAGAACAATAATAAAGGAAAAAATATCTCCACTGATTCTTCATAATCTCAATGATCTTTTCCCTTTTTATTTGCTGATCTCTTCTGAAAATAGATCGATCTTCTAACACTCCCCCTCAAGTTAAGTGGCGGTATTTCTGACACCTAACTTGCTCAAGATCTCTGATAAGCTTATCGAGTCAACAATAGTGAGAATGTCTGCCAGCTGATCTTTAGATGAGACATATGGTAACGCTACAATTCCCTGCTCAATTTTTTCTTTGATAAAATGCCTATCCACTTCAACATTTTTAGTTCGGTCATGTTGTACTGGATTTTCGAAGATACTTATGGTTGCCTTGTTATCGCACAACATCCTACAAGTCTTTCTTGAATAGAGACCAAGTTCAACCATCAGCTTTCGAAGCCATAGGACTTCTGTGAGACAACTTTTAATCCCTCAGAATTCTGCCTCAGCACTGGACAATGCTACAACCTTTTGATTCTTGCTTCTCCATGATACAAGGTTTCCTCCAACCATAGCAAAGTATCCTGCGGTAGATTTTCTGTCCACGGGATTTCCAGCCCAATCAGCATCGGTATAAGCCTGGATCTCTAGATCTCCTACTTTCTCAAAGAGAATCCCATAATCGAAAGTCCCCTTCAGGTACCTGATTATTATGATAGCTACCTCCATATGTTCGTCCTGTGGCTGATGCATGAATTGACTGACTACACTGACTGCATATGTGATATTAGGTCTAGTATGACAAAGATAAAAGAGTTTTCCTACCAACCTCTGGTATCTCCCTCGATCAACACCTTTCCCCTCGCTCCTGGTCTGTAATTTATGGTTCACAACAATAGGAGTGCTTGCTGGTTTACAGTCTACCATTCCAGTCTCAGCAAGAAGGTCTAAAGTATATTTCTTTTGATTGATGAAGATACCACCTTTCGACCGCAAGACTTCGATCCCCAAGAACTATTTCAGGTTGCCCAAGTCTTTCATTTCAAATTTCTTAAATAAGCTCTCCTTTAGTTTTTCAATCTCCTCTGTATCATCTCTTGTTAGAATCATGTCATTGACATAAATGATGAGACAAGTCAGGAGGTTCTCTCGCCTCTTTATAAATAAGGTGTGATCTGAATTGTTGTGTAAGTACCCAAATTTCTTCATAACTAGAGTAAATCTTCCAAACCAGGCCCTTGGAGACTGTTTTAACCCATATAGAGTTTTTTTCAATCCGCATACTTCATCCTTTCGGAACTCTTGAGCATACCCAGGTGGTGGCTCCATGTACACTTCCTCTTTTGATTCTCCATGAAGGAAGGCGTTAGTTACATCAAACTGGTGCAGAGGCCAATCTTGATTAACGGCGATGGACAAAAGAACTCGAACGGTGTTTAATTTCGCAACTGGGGAGAATATTTCAGCATAGTCTATCCCATAACAGGTCATGACGGACCTGACCAGCCAAGTCAAAGGGGCTATTGTTGGCGGTCCGGACCAGACCCGATCCAGCAGAGGCACCAGGCCGAAGCCCAGCGGCGGACTAGCAGCATTTTTGGCCCAGTAAGAATGGATAAGCCTAGTCCGAATTGGAGCAGTTCGAACGATAAAAGCAATTCGAATAATGCCAAAAGCAGTTCGATTAGCGTTATTGTCATTTCGATCGAGTTCGCTGGCACTTTGTCTAGCTAGAGAGAAGCTCGATATGGAGGCCACGTGCTATTCCCCTCAATAACTCAACGGTCGAAGATCAACGAGTGCACCAACGGCCACATCGCGAGGAATTCGGAACCACCAAAGCCCCCACGACTGGCGAACTACCCCAAGATTCGCGGGCTCGGCTCTAGGCAGTTGAGAATGGCGCGGGAACCCTAGAGAAAGGCCACTCCTATAAATAGTCCCTCAATCTACTGGGAAAAGGACGGAAAAATTCTTTCGAACCAACCACTTGCTACGCTTTCACTTTTGCTTCATTTACTAGTTCAACAAACAGTCAATAGATTAGTCACCGTTATTCGCATTCTTTCGATCCTATTGAAAATAGTATAGTTCGCCTTCTTGTATTTCGTCTATTTTGTTCACCGTCCCCGGGGCTCTGATTCCTTGAATAAATCGAACCTCGACAGTAATAGTTTAAGTGATATAAATATACTTTTTCTATTTTTAAAATAAAACTAATATTTAAACATAAAGATATTAATATATAAAACAAAAGTTATATTCATGATAATATCAATATGTAACTCAAATTATTTACATATTTGTTTATATTTTGAGTGACTCTTAAATAATGTATCTAATTTTGATCATGTTATAAGTTATCATCTAATTGAATTACATATCTAAATGTAAGAAAATAATAATACAGAACTATAAAAAAAAGAACCTTAATTCACAATATTAGCTCATTTAAATTGTAAAAAAAAAATTAAACTCATTTTTTTAAGAAATTAGCCTATAAAATTATTTTTTTAAAAAAATATTTAATATGCAATATTTTTAAGGGTAAATGATACAAATATAATATTATTGATTTTTTTATTATGGTATTAGAATATTGATGAATTAGTAAAAGTAATTGAAGACGTGATGCGTTATTTTTTGGAGTAATGTGGCAAAATCATTCATATTTATGACAATAGTAATATGTAACAAATAAAATCATATATTTGTATATATTTTTTTGCATTTTTAAGCGATTGTTTAAAATATATTTAATTGTTATCCCTATTATAGGTTGTCATTTATGCATTGGATTACATATCTAAATTTAATAAAATTAATAACTATACAAAATTATAAAAATGGAACTTTAATTCACAATATTAGTCGTTTTAAAATTGTAAAAAATATTATACTTGTGATTTTAAAAGTAATAAGTCTATAAGATTAATTTTCAAAAAAGTAGTTTAGATGTAATGCTTTTAGGTAATATGACACAAATATAATGTTGTTAAGGTTGTGGATTATGGTGAGGTGTTTGCGCCAGTTGTGAAACAAAGGTCTATAAGGCTGATATTGTCGTTAGTTGCTCAGTACGACATGGAGTTGGAGCAACTGGATGTGAAGACCGCATTTCTGTACAGAGAGCTGGAGGAAAGGATCCTTATGATGCAGCCCGAGGGCTTTGAGGAAGCTGGTAGCAGGGAGAAGGTGTGTCTTCTCTAGAAGTCATTGTATGGATTGAAGCAGTCTCCAAGGCAGTGGAATAGGCGGTTTGACAAGTTTATGGTTCAGCAGGACTTTGTTCGATGCAAACACGACCCATGTGTATATTTTCGAGGTGAAAATATGGAGACTCGAATTTATCTACTTTTGTACGTAGATGATTGATACGATGCAAACGTGTGCAACAATAAAGTGCAAGCATACACTGTCAAGTAATATCTAGGAGTATCTACAGTCGATCCCACGAGGAATGCCTTTTGTGAAGAATCGTGCACACAATCAACTTACAACAAGGGTTTAATCAATTTGTTGTTGAATCTAATCCTAATGCAAAATAAATGACTTAACATAAACAAGACAATATCAAGATTAAGCCAACACACGAACAGGACAACTAAAAGTTTATTAGTCTCATTTACCTTTTTGGCATGTCTCATTTAGTCATTTATCAGTCTCATTTATTAAAATAGTAGTTTTTTCACACTCATCAATAAATTATTAATCTCACTACACTCACTTACATCGGTTTTTGTGCATTTTCAATACGGGACTAATAATAAGGGACAGAGGGAGTACTTTTCATGGTGAATTTATAATTAATCAAGGAATCTCTTCACCCACAAAGCTTTTTTTGCATCCTTTAGTAATTGCAATATACTAAGCTTTGTGGTGGATAGTCCAATACATTTTTGCAACTTTAACTGCCATGACTCAACTCTCCCTGCAAAAGTCATCAAGAAACCTGAGATGGACTTCCTCGAATCAACATCCCCAGTCATATCAGAATCAGTATACCAACAAGCTTTGGTTCATCATTACCAAAACATAAGCATACTCTGGAAGTCCCTCTCAGGTATCTCAATATTCACTTCATTGCTTCACAATGTTCTTTGTCGGGATTAGAGAGAAATCGACTCACAACTTAAACTACGTAAGCAAAGTCTCACCTAGTGCAAACCATCGCACCCATCAAGCTATCAACTGTAGACGAGCACGGAACCTTATTCATATCTGCTTCACCCATACTTGTAGAACCGAGCTTGAAGTAGTGATATTTTTGTAAATTACTTAAAAAATGTGGGCTTCTTTAGCAGAAGCTCATAGGTTGTGGTTATATAACTCCCACACTACTCTTCACTCTCACTTTGTTACGCGATTCTTTTGATTTCTCTTCCCAATCCAGGAGTCCGCGCGAGCATTATACTGTAACGTCATAGTTGTTGAGTTTTGTATACTGAAAGCATTTATTATAGTGTGTATACATTCAGCTTTATTTCATATCTGCTAAACAAACTAACATGTGAGAACAATGGAATCCTCTTATATCGTCGATAGGGAGATCATACGGCATGTAATAGATCACAAAAGAATGTATGAATTGTTTGACTAGTGAGATATAAATATGATTCTCACCAAGTGAGACAACGTTGAGTATAAGTCTGTCGGTGTAGGCTGCAGTATAGTCGGATAAAAGTGATTTGTCTTGATCACTTGATATGCTAGTACGTGTGGTTGCATATTGATTGGACCACAGTGAGATGTATTCATCTATCTGACTTCAAAGAATACACGATCTTGTGTCTTGATTAAATCTAGACCCTAACGAAGGTTCAGGAGTATGCACGAGTTGACTATTGCTTTGACTTGCCATTGTGGAGAGCTTGAGTAACATGCTCGTATATCCGCATCTTGGGTGACAACAACTTGTGTAGAATGTTCTGACGATTGGAATTAGATTACCATATTCGAGTAATAGGATGAGGATATTCGTTGAGGAGCTCAATAAGGTTCATCGTGCTAAAGTCCTGCAGGTTGATTGAGTTCAAGCACTGCAGGTTGATTGAGTTCAAGCACAAATGATAATGTTTGAGTGGTACTGCTCAGGAAAATAAGAAATTAATTAATTGTGTGAAGCATGTCAGAAGGTCTAATTAATTAATGAATGTCCAGTAACCTTAAATATGGAGATTTATCAAGTTAAATGAGCCCGTGTTCATAATGTGGTATTAAAGGGGTAGGTCAATATTAATTATGTGGTGAGAAAGAATTAATTTTAATTAATTAATTGTGTCTCATGTTCGCATTCGTATGCCCACTTTATTATTTGCATTAGGTCACAGGTTTGACCCAATATAATTGTTAGAAGAAGAGCCCATTAAGGTTTAACCCTAGTATTATAAATAGTTCATTATCTCCTCAGATTTCATAAGTGACAACAACTGAAACCCTAAAGTGAGAGAAAGGGGGCGGCGCCTAGTGCAGTGGGAGAAGAAGAAATTCGACTCCATCTCATGCAGCACAATCTTTTGGATTCCTCACAAGTAGCAGTTTGAATGCAAAGGGATACAAATATGAAGGCTTAAAGCTGGAGAACATATGATTTTCTTTTCTCATCTCTTCAATTAAATCTTGAACTAATATTACAAAATATTAATTTCTTATTCCGCAGATTTAATTGATACACGTGGTGGAATCGGTTTTGGCTTTTGTGTTCCTCGTGGCAATCTGTTAATTTAATTAGCGGTGGTCTATCCGTGCAGTGGCAGATCCAAAAAATCCCCATGAGGGGGGTTGAAATTTGTTTTAGCCTCCACTGGACTTCAACCCTTTGTATCATATTCTTTTTCTTATTTTCATCCATTTTTTTCTTCTTTACGAGGGGGGCTAGTCCAAAAAATTATGGATCACGATACTATAAAAACAAAAAAAAATTCCGGTTGGGGCGGCTCTAGCCCCTAGCCCTAGTGTCGATCCGCCACTGATCCATGTTTGGTTAAATTATTTTGTAAAATTATGAGAAAATCCATGATTAAATTTGATAGAAAACTAAAATGTAATAGATTAGATCTATTTTGTATTTTCTTTTTCCAAATCTATAATTGTTCGCAGGGAAGAACACGAAGAACAAAAAAACAGACTGCGAAGATTGCAGTGGCAAATACCTCAGAAATGAATTCCTGTAATACTTGGCAGATAATGGGATAACATCCCAGGGGACCACACTAGGTATTTCTTAGCAGAACGGTGTAGCTGAAAGAAGAAATAAAACTCTTTCAGTAATGGTGAGATGGATGATGAGTTATGCAAGTCTACCCATTTTGTTTTGGGGATACGCATTGAAAACAACGGAATATATTTTGAATCTGGTATTTTTTAAGTCAGTTGGAAAGTAGCTTAGAAGTGATATTGTTTATAGGATATTCTTGGCAAACGAAAGGTGGTTACTTTTACAGTCCCGAGAATCATTGTTAGCACCAACTCAAGATTCTTGGAGGACGAGTACGTGAATAACCACAAATCAATGAGCGATATACTTCTTCAAGAAATTGAAGGAGAAGATGCACTTCCTAAGGAAAGACAACGTGCAAACATGGATGTACCCTAAGAGGGTAAGTTGCCACCAGCACTTTCGCCAGTGCAAGGTGCAGAACTGCAAGTCACTACACCAACTACTAACACGGTGCCTAAGCCTCATCGTAGTGGGAAGGTCATAATCAAACATGGTAGGTATATGTTCGTGGGTGAGTCTTCAGATTTGATCCTAGAAGATGAACATGATGATTCTGATCCACTGACCTACGCCAAGGAAGTGAACGATAAAGATGTTGAAAAATGGCGCATGGCCATGGATTCTGAAATAGAATCCATAACTGCTATGGATGTATACCAGAAATATGTGCTACCTGATAGCTTTAGGGCCATAGGGTGCAAGTGGATGTACAAGAGGAAGGGTGCGGATGCATTGCGGAAATATCTTGGAGGAGTGTAAAGCATAAATGCATTGCAGGTTCTTGATAGAATATGTTGTTGCTTCCAATACTTCGAAAGAAGCGGTATGACTCCGAAATTACCATTTAGAGTTAGATGTGATTTCGAGTTTGACCAATAGTATCACAGTTTATTGTGATAAAGCTAGTGCAGTGGCAAACTCAAAGGAACCACGGACTTACAACGCAAGAAAACACATAGAAAGTAAGTACCACATCATACGAGATATTGTATCGAGGGGCAATGTGCATGTCAAGAAGATTGACACTAGAGACAACCTAGATGATCCATTCACAAAGTTCTTACCATAGAAAGCTTACGAAGGACATATTCGTGGGCTTGGACTGAAGTGGATGCCTACCACTGATAGTGGTTAATGTAATAGTTAGGCAGACACACTGTATACTCTAGATAGCAGGTTGTAATGCTTTGAGTATAAGTGGGAGATTGGTGGTTTATGCATACTGAAAATATTTATTACAGTGTGTATACATTCAACTTTATCTCCTATCTGTTAAACAAACTTACATGTGAGAACAATGGTGTCCTCTTACCTCGTCAATAGGGAGATCATACGACGTTTGTAGATTGCAGAAGACCGTATGGATCGTTTGACCTAGCGAGATATAAATATGATTATCACAGTCGAGACACATTGACGATAAGTTTGTTGGTGTAGGTTGCAGCATAGTGATAAGTTCATATTTTTGCTAATTTATCAATTGTTTTTTAGCCTATTCTATGTTCGGGTTGCATGTTTATCATTGATCAGGCAGAGCGTAATCATTGCCATATCCATAGATGGGTCTTACTCTCTCATTTCACTCGTCTGGTCCTCTTCACCCCTGGGTTGATGCATTCTCCACGACCGTTTACATGATAAATCAACTTCCTATTGCTATCATCGGCAATAAGTCTCCATTTGAACTTGTGTATGCCTCCTTCTTACAACACTTTTTGGATTTTTGGTTGTCGGGTTTTTTTATGCTTACGTGATTAAAACAAACACAAGTTTCAACAGTGCAACATTCCTTGTGTATTTATTAGACACAGTATGCATCACAAGGGCTTTAAGTGTTTGGATCCCTCAATATCTCGCATCTACATCACGCGCCATGCAAGATTTGATGAATGTTGTTTTCCTTTCTCTAAAACCCATGTTGCGAGCTCCACTTCTCAGCTTCTCTTCTCAAATTATTTTGAGGCTCTCTATTGGACTCTAGCCTTGCTTCCGATAAAATTCCTACTTCATCTGCATGTCAGTTGTGTCCTCTGAATCCACCTCCCATCGCCCAACTCCCTCCAGTTCTTCAGCAGAACGACGATTCATTGGTTGAACTGCATCATGTTGATGCGCACCACTTGTGCCTGTGCAACCACCCAATGTTGCGCCACCACCTGTTCCACCTCCTCTGACTTGCACACATTCAATGTAAATGATAGCTCAATCCTGTATTTTTAAACCGCACACATTATCCTGTTGATATAATTTGTATTTCTTTTTATTCGGCAGTCACAGTGTTGCCCGAACCTCTTGGCAATAAATCTACGCTTAAAGTGCCTGAATGAACTCATGCGATGCAAGAAGAGATGAATGCTCTTCAATCCAACAAAGCTTGGTCATTGGTTCTACGTCCAGAAGATGCTAATATTGTTGGCTCCAAATGAAGGGTTTTTACGTGAACCGAATCACCAAAACCAAACTGAACCGGATCAATCTATGGATATTGCACATAATTTAAATTCTCAAAACCCTAGCATGCTCCTATGAATTTAATGCATAATTGTGGATTGAGAGATTACCGTAATTCCGTCGTCTCTGTACCGATCTTTCGCGTTTGAATTCCAAATCTCAATTCAACCACGCGATCGGATTTAATATGCGGAAATAGAAATTAGAGATCTAATTTCTAGATTAAATTCGAAAATCAAAAGGGAAAGAAGAAAGAAATTTGTTCTCCAGATTAGATCTTCAGATCTGTGTTCCGGTGCTGATCAGATCTACTACTGGTGAGTACTCCGTAGATCTGTGGCTTGAGCAGGACCAGAATTCAAAAAATTCTCCTCCTTTCTCTTCTCAAAACGGCGCCCCCTCTCTATCTTAGGTTTAGGGTTTTTCAGTTGTGTTATGATTTATGAGAGGGAGCTGTCTATTTATAGACCTAGGGTTGGAAACCGTAATGGGCCATTTTGGGCTCAATTCAGCACACTTGTTGGGCCAGACCTGGGACCTAATGCAAATAATAAAGTGGGCCTATAAATTAATTAATTCTCACCCAGGACACAATTATTTAATTAATATTAATTCTTTTTCACCACAGAATTAATACTGACCCACCCCTTTATTACCACGTTATGAGAACGGGCTGCATTAATTGAGAACCCCCATATTTAAGGTTACCGGACATCCATTAATTAATCGGAGCCTCTGACAAGCTCTAACTACAATTAATTAATATCTTATAATTCCTGAGTAGTACCACTCAAACCTTATCACTCGTGCCTGAACTTAATCAGCCTGAAGGACTTTGGCACGATGAATGTTATTGAGCTCCTCATGGAATGTCCCCATCCTATTACTCGGATATGGTTACCTAAGTTCAGTCTCAGGCGGTACTACACGAACTGTTGTTACCCAAGATGCGGATATACGAGCACGTTACTCAAGCTCTCCACCATGGCAAGTCAAAGCAACAGTCAACCCGTGCAAACCCCTGAACCTTCGTTAGGGTTTGGACTCAATCAATATAACGAGATCTTTTATTCGCTGATGTCAGACAGACGAATATATCTCACTACGGTCCATCAATACGCCACCTCTGCGTACCAGCATGTCAAGTAACCAAGACAGACTACTTATTCCGACAATGCCGCAGCCATCTGGACAGACGTATCCTCATACGCTGTCTCGGCTGTGATCATGTTCATGTCTCACTAGGTCAAGTGATCATACTGTCTTCTGCGATCTACAACACGCCATATGATCGTCCCTATCGGTGAGACAAGAGGATACCATTGTTCATACCATTGATCGTCCCTATCGGTGATCATGTTCATGTCTCACTAGGTCAAGTGATCATACTGTCTTCTGCGATCTACAACACGCCATATGATCGTCCCTATCGGTGAGATAAGAGGATACCATTGTTCATACATGTACGATTGTTAACAGATAGGAGAAATAAACCGTTGTAAACTCATTATAATAAATGTTTTTAGTATACAAAACCCATCAATCTCCCACTTATACTCAAAGCATAACTAAGCTATTACAGTATACAGTCTGTCTATCTAGTCTGCTGTCTCCTTAACCACTCTCTTTATTAAAAAACAAGCCTTGGTATCATATTCTTATGGTATTGATCGTTAAATTTAAATTCAAATTGAGTACATAATATTTTTATTGGAGATAAAATCAAATTAATGTTTTGACTTTTGTTTAGAGAAACAATGAATGGCTTAATTATGCGTGCGATGCGATGACATTATAATGGGGAAATTTCATACGAATACAAGTGGAGTGGAGGAATAACTTTGGTATATTATAGTTATTTAAATGCTGAATTATGGATTGTTTTTAATGCGCCAATTGTCGGAAATTTGGTGGAAATTGTTTGAGCTACCACGAAATCACAAAAGATCAGAGTCATATAATTTTATGCAATCCGTGACAATCACAGCACACGAAATTGGAAGTTATTTCCATAATAGGATCAGCAAAAATTGATTTTTCTCGTACAAGTTTACGCGTAGTTTTGAGTATATAAAAACCCTTGGAAATCGGGGATGTTTGGCAGGAGATTTTGGGCGGAAGGGTTTTGTTAAACACAAGTTTTTTTTGCGGCCAATTATGGGGCAATGCTTCTCTGATGTGAAAGGCGGTCAGCAGGCGGTGGGTGGTGGGATCCAGGTTGGTGATGGTGGTGCCGGAGGCGTTAACGCCGGCACATCTTCTGGTCGGAACGACGCCGTTGAACACTTTCTCAAAGGCCAAAGCACAACGTCTTCATGTTCCGATCTTCCTTTATTCTTTCTCTTGCTTGGAGCACACGATCACACAGCTCATGTCTTCAATTCTTCAGTTGTGTGTTGTGTTTTCTTCCTACGTCCACTCGCTCAATGAATAAATCAAATAAGCCACTTACAGAATCACATAAGTAGTGATTAGCTCGTGAAAAAAATATCCCTAAAAAGTAGAGATTAGTTATATTCGACTCCTATCCAACAGGTAGGAAAGTATAACATTAACATGGACTATATTAGACATCAATGTTAAACTAACAAAAATTTAACATGAGAAATGTCTAACATTATAAAATTACTAACAACTTGTTTAATTTTCATTCGGCTGCCTTACTATTTTTTTTAAAAAAGACCTATATGTTTGAGTGTGGGTGATAGATAGCAATGGAGGGAAGAATATGAATATGGGCATGGTGGTGCAAGGTTAGGCAACTGATGATGAAATGGGAAATGATATGGCTGCTGAATGTGGATGATAATCAACATAACATAAACAATGGCTGAGATTCTAAGTGGCTACCTGGAGAAGAGTGTGATCTCAAAGAAGGAAGTTCCAAACTGGTTAGTCACTTTTGTATATGTAAAATAAATCTACAGTTTTACAAATAATGCAGAAGAGCAGAGTGTTTTAGAAAGTGATGTGAGGATTTAGATTCTTTGTAAAGTGAGGATGAGGTAGTTCCTTGATTCATGTTTTGACGCATGTCTTCATCCATTTAGATGCATGCCTGCTACTGCTACTGTGGTGGACCAAGCTTTCAGAGCATTCTCCATGTCTCCGCAATTGATCATGATGGCTAGCTTCTTGCATGTTTCTTTTCCTAATTCCTACACCTTTGTATAGTACTGCTGCTTGCATAACATGAATAATAAAATGCAGCTCATGATTCTAGCTAGAGTATACATTTTCTGAATTATAAACCATGCAGACTGTAGTGGTGGAGTAATGAATATACTGCAAGTAATGCAAATTGCTACTACAGAAAATGATTTCAAATAATCATTCTGTTTAATTATTTATATTAATACTTACAACATTTGTATTCATGTTGGTTGTGAATTTCTTTTGCTTCCTTCCAGATGAAGGAAGGAAAGAATGCCAATTTAGTGGAGCAAAGCTGATTGTGTGCTGTTTTGGAGTTGGGTTTGCTGCAAGAATATAAAACTAGCTAGATTGAGGAGGCATGAAGGGCATATAAGTCATAACAGAGAAAGTTCACAAGAGGCTATGATTAGTAACTGCTGCTTCATAGCATCAGCAGATTCACCAAGTTTACACTTCCATAAATGTACAATAATCCTTTTGGGCCCCACACCATGGCCAGGCTCAACATTGTCAGAAATCAAGACCAACTCCATTAATAGAGGAATGAATTAAAAAAAAAAAAAAAAAGTAACATCTCACAGATGTCTGTTTCATTAATCACAGAGAACAATGATTAATATAAACATAAATATACCAGAAAACTAAACGGACAGACCAACTTACTTCATAAAAATCAGTCTTACCCATTGTCAGAGCAAATCTGTTAGTTAATACAAAACTTAAAAGTGTAACTAACTTGAAAGTTTCTAGGAATGTTCAATCCAAGAAAAATATCATTAGAATTATGCATAATGAGTGTTTTAATGGTTATTAAGTAATCTAAATAGGATGTGATTTTTAGCATTTAGAAAGGCCTGTGGAAAGGCAAGCAATCAGAATCTGGTCAGAGTGCTACAGAAAAAATGCAACCTCACTGTGGCATGGCAATGCACCTCCCTGTTTTGTCTTGGCTTCCTCCAGCAATAGTCTCCGCCACTCATTTTCCTGGTTCTCCTCCCGTCTAGAGAAAAAACACAGGCATCAACTCGATATAAGCTCACATCCATCATATCTTTCTCAAAATGGTCCAGTTGGAAAGCAACCTTTTCCTGGTAAGAATCATGTTTTTTAACTAAGCAAGAGGAATGCAGAATGAGATCAAAGAAAACACAAGGAGATTCTTCTTAGAGCAACCTTCCAGATAGACTATAACAGGAATTGATCATAATTACACCAAAGGTGTTGTACCTTACCAATATCCCTCACACTTAAGTACCCAGAAAAAGCTACCAATTTAATATTGTAACTCAATTCCAGAAAACACTTACATTAGATTTGCCTGTAGTAGATATCTACGTACATACGCGAGTTGCCGTGATATTTTGTAATTGAAGATGATCATATTTTTCATAGCAAGTCAATGTGCTTTCCTTTTTTCTTGGGTGAAAATTATAACAGTAACAATAGTATCACAAGTATATGAACAAAATACAAATGCGTCCCTAACAAAGAAAACAAGGCAAGTGGAATTTAACATATAAATATATATATTGATAACTAAGCCACTAATCCATCATCACTCAATCTCCATATGTCCTGCTCCTGGACTGCCCCGCTCCAAATCTTCATCATGTTGTGTAGTACTAATAATAGTAGTTGCGGTAATGTCGTATCCATGGATCCTCCTACACATAATTGTTTGGAAACATAGAATGAAAGCCTTGATGAGGGCAGAGAATGGGTGATGAGTTGAGAGCCAGAGCAGCAGTAAATAGGGCCAAACAAGGCGGTGGGGGAGGATGAGCGAGAAGAAGAAAGAGGAGAAGACAAGAGAAGAGAAATTATGGAATCGCACTTGAAGGAGGAGAGACTGCGTGGAGGATGTTGTGATGGAGATCAGTTTAATGGAGTAAAAGGAGAGGAGGAAGAAGATGCAGGAAAACAGCATGAGCTTACCACAGCTGCTCATCACTCCGAAGCTATCCCAGCTCTCATCACCCATCAACATTTCAGAATGTTCACACACACCATGAAAACGTACCTCATTTCCATTTTACCTATACTCTCTTGTTTCATTTTTTGGGTTTTATATACCCTTCTTTCCACGCCGCTTGTTGGTTGGCATAGAGTCTTAATGACTTGAAATGCAAAAGTCCCATATTTTTTGAGCGAAAAAATAAATTGATAAATGTAATAACCAATATAACACCAATTCTATAACATAAACAATCATGTTATGCGGATATATTACATATTATATTAAATCATATTTGATTTTGAAGATAATATTATCTTTATTAATTCTCAAATAATAATTGAGATGTATTACAATATCAGGGATAATAAAATGCAGCTCATGATTCTAGAGTATACATTTTCTGAATTATAAACCATGCAAGAACTGTAGTGGTGGAGGAATGTAATGCAAATTGCCACTACAGAAACTGATTTCAAACAATCATTAATTCTATTTAATGCTTACAACAAATGAATTCACGTTCGTTGTGATCAATTTGTTCCGCTGAAGTAATGAATGTCAATTTAGTAGAGCAAAAACTGATTGTGTTCTACTGTTCTTGCTGTTTTGGTATGAATGATCATTAATATGAACATAAATATACCAGAAAAATGCAACTTCTTTACCTCCTAGTTTTGTCTTGGCTTCCTCCAGCAGAAGTCTCCGCCACTCATTTTCCTCCCATTCAGTAAGGTTTACCACAGCAACAAACAGCGGCGGATCCAGAAAATCTCTGTGAGGGGGATAAATTTTTTTTTGCCTCCACTAGACATCAACCTTAGCACCATATTCTTTTTCTTATTTTCATCTATTTTTTCTTCTTTACGAGGGGGCTAGCCCAAAAAATTCCGGATCATGATACAATAAAAACGAAAAAAATTCCGGCTAGGAGGGGCTGGAGCCCCCCTAGTGTGGATCCGCCACTGGGAACAAATCATAGAGGCATCAACTCAGATATAAGCTCACATATATGGTATTCCTTTCATATCTTTATCAGCACATTTTCCAGTTGAAAAGCAACCTTTTCCGGTAAGAATTATGTTTCTACTCTTATAATTATATATATATATATATATATATATAGGGGAGTGATCATATGAGAACTCCCCTTACCATCTGAAAATAAGAACTAATATCGGTCATCCAATTGCAGATCCAACGCTCAAGACTAAATAAATCCCGTCTGCATTATAGTGTATTAAAACATGCATTAAAGGGTAATTTTATAATATTTTTTCTCTCTCCTCTAAAATCATCCTAAATCTTTAAATGATCATATCTCCTTCGATTTAGATTATTTTTTAATGTATCCTATATCAAATTAAAGGTAATTTAATTATCTTTCAAACGAAATCCCTATTACATATGTTTCGATTTAAAAATCATCGTAAAAAAATGAAAATTAGTGATTATATGAATAATTATCGTAACAGTACACAAATTCTTATATAATGAATGGAATTGCACAATATAATGTATGAAGTTATATTATATAATGCATAATATGATAGATAAAATGCAATAACTTTTTTCAGAAAAAAAAATAAAAAATTAATTATCTTTGCATACTATAGATAATATCATTGTTGTTATAAAAGTTGATAATATATTTCTTATTTTTAATTATGTATTTTTTTGTTATATTTTATAA
>JAPKLW010005384.1:0-21299 GCA_026898455.1 Plectranthus barbatus
TGACAGCCAGCAGACCCGACATTTCATACTCAGTCGGAGTGTGTGCCAGATATCAAGCCAATCCAAAGAAGTCACACATGGAAGCTGCTAGGAGAATAGTGAAATACCTCAAAGGAACTGAATCACTTGGGTTATGGTACCCCAGGAATGATGAGCTTACACTCATTGGGTATTCAGATTCAGATTTTGCTGGATGCCGAATAGATAGAAAAAGTACCAGTGGTACGTGTCAGTTTCTAGGACACAAGCTAATCAGCTGGTTTAGCAAGAAGCAACACTCAGTTGCTACATCTACTACTGAGGCTGAATATGTTGCCGCTGCCAGTTGCTGTGCTCAAATTCTATGGATCAAGCAACAACTGGAAGACTATGAAGTGGACACTGGTTGTGTACCCATCTATTGCGACAACAGCAGCGCTATGTGCATAACAAAGAATCTGGTTCATCACTCTAGAACCAAGCACATAGATATCCGACATCACTTCATACGTGATCATGTCGAGAAGAAGGATATCAGCGTAGAGTACATCAGAACCGATGATCAACTGGCTGACATCTTCACCAAACCTTTGCCAGAAGCAAGATTCAAGGAGTTGTGCATCAAACTTGGTCTTATGGAGATTGATGCGAGCCCTAATGTTGAGGAAGGATGAGTCCCAGCTCTCATTCCGTTCTTGATTTTCTGAAGGTAGCTGATTAAGACTAAGTCCAAGCTCTTAGTCTTCATGTTTTCTTTAAGTGGTGGCTCAAAACCACAGGTGGTATCTACTGGCAGAACCTATTCCATAAACAACGAAGGAAATGAGTCCCAGCTCTCATTTCGAATTTGCCAGCAGTAATGCACCATCAGTCGAAGTAAAATTGGGTCCTAGCTTTCAATTCCAAGCAATGATGAAGAAGTGAAGAGAAGATTATGCGGAATGAATTGAGTCCAAGCTCTCAATTCTTTCAATCTTTCAAGTTGTCAGCAGACAACTGGTGATATATCAACGACTGGTGAAAATTGAGTCCGAGCTCTCAATTTGTCTAAGTACACGGGAACCAGTTGTGAGTAACAGTTGTCGACTGGTAAGAAGGCCATACTGGCAGGGGGAAATATGCGACTGGCGTATACTACTGATGACCAAGTATACTACTGATGACCAGTTGAGTCCCAGCTCTCAACTGACGTTCTCTTGAAATCCAAGAGTCGTGCCAGCTGTCGCAGGAATGGCGGGAAAGGTTTAAGATTGGTATTGCGTGTGCATATCTTCGAATTTAATGCGGCATTTAATGCCACATTTAATGCGCACAGTGACTGCGCAGTCAAAAGCACTCTCGCGACCAATCAGCGTGTGCCATGTCAGCTACACGCTCCATCCCACGTCAGCACGACCACGCACGTCGCCACAGGAAATCGTGCCAGCTGATGACCGTCGATCCTCACTTTTGACGAATTAATCTCGTCCATCCATCCCAGCATGGCACCAGTATAAATAGCCTTCATTCATGATCGGGAAAACTCTTATCATTCCTTCAAGTTTTTCGAACATATTTTCCGTTCATCTTCCTTAAGATTTCCAAACACTTATTCCCTGATATCATGGCATCTTCATCCAACCCCGCTGCTGATAAATCCTCATCATCCACTGAGTCTCTAGACTTACCTTTAGCCGAATCTCACATGCCTACCTTCACAGGCATTGTGAAAGAAGAAGACATCGATTATACCTATCCCTTCAACAAACTTGTTCAGTTGAACAAAAAGGCCACACAACATCTCCTTTCCAACTCCCAGATCAGAGCCGCCCAAGTCCAGAAGGAGAAGATCTTGAATGACAAACTGGCCGAGAAGCACTTCGGCGAGGAGCTCATGGAGATGATCGACCATGAGCAGCTCCGACCGTACTTGACGGCAACCCCCAGGAACTTCCACCCACATCTGGTCGCGGAGTTCTATGCTCGTGCGGTAAT
Source organism: Plectranthus barbatus (assembly GCA_026898455.1). NCBI lineage: Eukaryota > Viridiplantae > Streptophyta > Magnoliopsida > Lamiales > Lamiaceae > Plectranthus > Plectranthus barbatus. Next base: position 1,954 of record JAPKLW010005384.1, read on the forward strand.
TGCTGACGACAGGAAATCCTTCACCACGTCGGTGTTCGGACACCTGATCACCATCGACGTAGAGTACCTAGCCAATCTCTTTGGGCTGAGGAGTACTGGTGAGGAGGTGGCGACGTATTTCAAGGACGATACGGTGGAGTTCAGGCGGAGGTGGACTGAATGGAAGAAGGAAGGGGTGACTGTCTTCAAAACTGGCATGAAGAAGTCAGAGATGCAAGATTACTGGCAGATGGTATGCGACATTGTTGTGCGCATGCTCCAGTGTGAGGTCGGCTCCTATGCCGAACTAAGCCTGAAGAAATTCTCCGTTATGTGCGCGCTAGAGGACGGCATATATGGCAACTGGGCCGAATTCATCTTCGGCCGGTTACTGGAGAATGTGGAGAAGAATTGCACGATCAAAACTGACGGCAGGTTCCTCCATGCAGTGTCTTTTGGCCTGCGAATCAGCCATATTCTGGAAGTGGAGATGGGAGACCGGATCGACCGAGGGGAGCAACTGGTCGGGTCCGACTTTATCCCAGTCACCAAGGTCAAACTTCCTGGACCAGACTACAAGAAGCCTCAACGGCTAAGAGGCAAGACGGCTGTGGACCCTGCTGACGAAGTTTCTGAAGAGGAGTCAGAACCAGTAGATGAGGCCGTGCCAGCTGTAGCTCTGCCGCTGACAGCTGAGGCGAAGGCCGAAATGAAGAGGAAGCTAGAGGTTGAATCCTTATTCGTCTCTATGGAAGAAGCAGTGGCTAAGGCAACCGGTATACATCCTCGGGCATCAGCACAAGTGCCAGCCCCCAAGCCCCCTTCAAGAAAGAAACCCAAGACCCACCAGCGCCAGCAGCCCCAGCCAGCTGTTGCCTATGACCCTGCGTCAGGGAAGGTCTCAATTCCAGTCAAGAAGTCCTTCTTGGGACTGACTGAGGAGGAGACCATCGAGAAGATGACCCGAAAGAGGAAGAGGGTTCAGACGAGAGCACAGAAGCTGGTGGAGCAAGCCAAGAAGGAGCAAAATGCTTCTCTTGTGAGGAAGAAGCAGGCTCAGGCAAGGCTGAAGGCCTTGGCAGGCCAGCGAAAAAGGGAGGCTGAGCTGGCAGCCCGCGATGAAGCCTTTGCTAGAGTAAAGGCCGAGCATGATTCTCAACGTCAGGCGCAACTGGCGGAGCAAGTGTATCAGGTGGCGAAGGGAAAATGGGGAGTTGCCCAAACTTCAAGTGACATGCCACCAGCACCAGCTCCAGGCCAGATCCTCTCTGAAGAATCCTTCACGCGCCTGATGGTCATGGGAGCTGAGGAGGACGTACTATCTCTTGTAGATATGTACCAGCCTGAGGAGGATGTGCCTCAAGTCCCTCCACCCGCGCAAGGGGGTGGTGGAGGTGAATCTGAAGACCCACTGGCCGCGCAAGGGGGTGCCAGTGGAGGAGTTGTAGAGCGGGCGACCACCCCAGAAAAACTGGCAAGTTTCTCTGAGGAGGAACAAGTTGCGATGGAGACTACTGGTCAGGAGCCAGCTGATTCAGCTGAGGAACCAGTGGTACATCACTCCAGGGTGCAAAGGATGGAGCCCAGGGATCTATTCCCTAATTTTGAAGACGTGGCTCGTCATCCTGCCAGTCGTCCACAAATCGCAGAAACATCTACATCTTCTGGACGACCAGCAGCATCCTCCCCAGCGCCAGCACGACATGTGCGAACTGAAAGGAGGCCATACATGCTCTGTATCCAAGAGCACCAGCTGATAGATGAAGATACCTTCTGATCGCGAGTGACAGGGGTACACCGGTGGGAGCACCGCGGGGACATGGCATTTCAAAATTCACGAGTGCCTGAGCCTTCAGCATTCAACATTATCCCCATCAGCGGACTCCCCCACCAGTCAGTCTATGCTTCCAGAATCTACGACTGGTGTCTGCCCCTGCACCCGATGGAGTATTACAACTACTCACTCTATGAGTATGCCGACACCATCACAGCGGAAGTGGAGAGCGCTGTGGATGAGGAGATGATAACCAGGTACAGAGACCTGTGGCGAATGAATGCGGAACTGCTTCTGGAGTTCCGGAGGTGGAGGATCTTCGACTGGTGCCAACGCCAGTTGACAGTGGAGAAGCGTGCCGTACTGTATGCCAGGCTCGGGCTTGGATACTGGAGATCTGAGGAGGCCTGGGCAAATATATTCATGGATACTGATCCTGAAAGCCACCAACAGCTGTCGAACAGGCGAATCAGGCGCCGATTGAGGAAGATTGCAGAATACCGACAGCTGACTGGAACCTCCGGCCTCCCTAGGCCCAAAATGGTTAAGTTGCCATTCCTCCAGTTCCAGTGCACCAGCCGAGGGTACCAGTTGATATACGCGCTCAAACGCTTGAAGGTGCTCATCGCTCTCCCCCGGATCCCTCCCTATTTTGCTATTCTTTTTTATATGGCTGCCAGCGCTCTGCTGGTAGACCACACAGTGGAGGTGGATCCCTCCAGAGGTTGGTGGCTGACCACTGCCGTCCCCCCTGTTCCAATGGTCATGGGAGATCTTGTCCCTTATCATGAGGACTGGCAGCTGGAGGTTTTCACAGCCCCACCTGTTTTTGTACAAGGCCCGCCAGCACCAGCAGACGTGCTCGCGGAGGAGCCAGCGTCAGCTGAGGTGTCCGCAGAGGAGCCCGCCCTAGTGGAGGTACCAGCTGCGTCTGCACCAGCGATGGCTGATACCGCACATGATGTGCCTTCCACTTCCATGGAAGTATCAGCGGAGCCACTCTCTGAAATTCATCCTCCTGCGCAACTTCTTGCTTACATCGACGCCAGGATGGATCAACGCTTCGCCACTTTCCAAGCCGATGTAGCGCAGCAAATGGAGTCCGTCACCGCCAGTGTTGCCACCTTTTTGGCGCGGATCCAAGAGGGGGAAAGTGCGCGAGCACTGGCTGAAGAGGAGAGAGCCAAAATCGTTGAGGAGGAGAGACGCCTTGCAGCTGAAGAGAGGCGAATTGCTGCAGAAGAGAGGCGGAAGAGAGATCAAGAAATGGCTGAACTTACTGCGATCCTGAGGTCCATCACCAATGCTCGGACTCAGTCACCAGGATCATCTTCCAAGCCATAGTCTAATCTCTTTATGTTTTTGTAAGTAAATCTGTTAGACTAGTCAGTTATCATTCATTGTACATGTAATTGCTAAATCTCTAATGGAATGTTAACTGACAAGTTGATGACAATCTCTTATTGTCCAACAATTGTCTAAGTTTTTACTTACCAGCTGAATTTACACATCCAGTGTAATCAGCACCAGCACTCATCTTGCATGTTAAATTTATTTACATGCTTATTTGCTCTGATCTTAATTTCCATATTTTTAAACGAGCAATATCTTTCCTAGGTTGAGGGGGAAGATTTCTTTTAGTTAGAGCTGATGTTGAGGAAGTAATTTCATGGGTTTAGATCTGATAGGTTTCACTTGTAAAACCCTGAAATCCTTTGTAACTTTCCTCATCAGCTGAGTGCTCGCTGGTTAGGCTTTGATCGCACCAAAAAGGGGGAAATTGTTGGGAAATCTGTCAAAGGTTTCCTTTCCCAGTAGCTTACTTGTTTAGATTATAGTTTTGGTGGATCAAATCCTAAGTCCTACCAGCGTCAGTTGTCTCTACATAGCTCTAGTCTTAAATGTAAAGTCCTGTTTAGGTCTTTTGAGTTGTAAGTCGCAGCTGATCAAGACTCATGCTGACACTGTTCACCAGCATGAGAAGCGCTTACCACTGGCTACAGTTCACCAGTTGGGAAAAGTTTCATCAGCAGGCGGCTGACAAAGACTCGTGCTGACACTGTTCACCAGCGGTGAGAAGCGCTTATGACTGGCTACTGTTCACCAGTTGGGAAGGGTTTCATCAGCAGGCGGCTGACAAACCTCACCAGGAGAATACGTGTTCTTACACTATTCACCAGCGGTGATTTCACCAGTCATGGGAGATTCCGAGAAGAATTAACATCCAGACTTTTGGTAGACTTTGATGATGCCAGTGCAAGTCACCAGCAGAGACTGCCAGCACAAGATCACCAGTATGATCTACCAGTCAGATGTTACCAGCAGAATCCCAGATTCTCTCTCCCCGCGTAGTAGAGACAAGAAGAAGATACTTTGAGGAATCGACTGACAAAGGATGACTTTAAGGAAGGATAACTTAAAGTCTATCATTCACAAGACGCCAGTCTTATTCCTCGGACTGACAGAAAGAGCCGTTCTGACACAAAGAGATCTGTCTCAGATAAAGCGGTCAAAGGTATGGTTCCTTTCCGGAAAAACATACCTGCCACCGTCAGAAGGACATCCGAGGTTTGACACCTTTCTGGATGCGTCCAAATGGCTATAAAGTTTGAATCGGTTCCTGCGGCTATAAATACGTCGCAACCACCAACATTCAAACATTAGATTCCACGAGCGATTGATTCCACGATTCTACTCATCTGCTCAACCACCGAAAGAACTGAAATTATTGCAAAGACGCATAAAGTACTTTTGAGGCTTTTCATAAAGCTTTCCGTGTGTTGATTTATCAAACACGAGACTTCAAGCTTTAAGCTTGTAAGTTAAAGATCTCACTTGGTGTTCTTTCTCCTTCGAGAGAGTTCACAGCAGCTCCTGTGCTTACCAGCACTTGAGTTATTACGGGCATTCTGCCGTAGAGACTGTTACGTTCTTGGGAGAACTAAAACACCCAGCTAGCTGTGGAGGTTGAAGTGACGTGCTCGCACTCCATTAGCTGTGAAGAGTTGAAGAAGGATCCAGGACCGGGAGCGGTTGATCTAGTGAACTGGTGGACGAGGCATTCACCAGCTAGAGATAGATCGTAGGAGACCTGTACCTGATTACTCTTAGTGAAATTTCCAGTGCTTCGACTGGAGAGTGGACGTAGATCGATTGATCGAACCACTATAAAATCCTTTGTTATTTATCAGCTTTTTGCATTTCATTCATATTTTAAACCCAGCACTCAAGTGCTGGAGTATATCCTGAAACTGATATATAATTGTGCAAACAAGGCTAAAATATTCTTAGTATTAAATCACCAGCTGACCAGCTGTCAACTGCGTACTGAGTAACCAGCACCAGCTGACCAGTTGCCAGTTGTCAGCTGTGTGTAAGTAGCGTGCAAGAAAACAATTAACTTTATTTCCGCTGCGTATCGTATTATTATACTCTGAAAAACCGGGACCATCAGCTTCCACCGGAACAATCGCCATGCTTGGCTCAGTTGTAACAGCAGCAACCTTAGCAGTTCCCAGCTTCTTAATTTCCTCTCGGAGCTTCTTCACCTCTGCAGCCACATCGAACTCCGACTTTGTCTCCACTGCTTTGACTGGCATTTGTCTCTCAGTTGGCCATTGATGACTGTTCAATGCCATGTCTGCCAGCAACCTCTTACTTTCTGCTCCACTCTTTGTTGGTCCTCAAATATCAGAGTCGTCGTGATTAAAACTTAACACGAAATGCAGCGGAATAAATATACGTCACTTACACTTATCGTTGTTTACAAGAAGTTTCTTTGCTCAAGTTATGATATGATTTAACTTAGTTTTCAGATATACGCTAGCAACTCTATTGCTAGGTTTCAAATCAACTTTGAACAGTAAGTAATAAAGCAGTAAATGAACACAAGATTTTTATAGTGGTTCGATCCAAATAGATCTACGTCCACTCCTTAGCTAGTATGCTAAGTGTTTTCACTAGAAAAGTATACAACAGTACAAGGATTCGCCAACACTTGCGGTAGGCAGTGAACTTTTGAACCGGCCACATCACAGCTATCATCCGTTACTTTGCACTTTTCAGATCACAGCTCCAGTCAAGCCAAGGGCACACCTTCGTAAAACTTGTCCTTCACTATTGAGGATTTTATAGTTTGCCCCTGAACTCAATAAATGTGCGGCTAAAGCCCGTCAGAGTCAATCTTTTTCAAGAGTGACTGTTGGATCTTCCTAGGAAGGAAGTTATCCCAATGATTGAAGATTCTTAATGGAAGTTCAAGAATCTTCAAGAATGAGTGTCAGATATTCAAAGAAAAGACACTCTAGGTTGTTGAAAGCTTTGAATGCACTTTTTATCACGAGCTTTCAACTGACTATTTTTCACTTGTTCGCTTTGTCAAGGAGTTCTCACACTTGTGTAGTTTGCGAATGTCTGTAGTGATAGAAGCAGTAGTTGTCTTCACTTTCGGACCTGCCTTTTATAGGTGGAGATTCAAACTTTGAATCTCCATATCCGTTAGACTCAACGGCTCCTTGATCCGACAGTGTTTGGTCTGTGACAGTCACTTTTGTATTTGACTTGTACTTTCCTAACTACTTCGGGAAAGTCTCGTCCTTTGTGTGAGCTGAAGACTCTTGTTCAAACATAACTCTTTTATCCTTTGTTTGCTCGCTTATCTAGCCGTTTGCTGATTATTGATGAGTGCTAATATCTTAGCATTCTGCTGTTCAATGTCTTTTAGCAAACATCGTCTTCTCCGTGACTGCTAGGAATTCTTCTTAGCACACTAGTCTATTACAACTCAATATAAAACCTATACAGGACTTTACAGAGTATGCTAGTCTATCTAGAGTTCAGCAAATGATCGACCAACTACTAAGGTTTGATCCAACAAAACCTTTCACAAATAAATCCTAAGGGAGATTTTAGGAATAATTTCCCAACAATTTCCCCCTTTTTGGTGCGATCAAAGCTTACTGTCATTTGCTGACCATGAGTGGAAGAATGTCTGTGTTTTACAAAACTATGCTATCCTGTCAATCTAACACAGAGTTTTTCCAACTAGGTTCAAGCCAAAAAAATATGGTTTTAATAGAATTCCCCCTCAACAAGTGCTGGGAAATATTTCTCGATTAAGCATACTTGAATGCTGCACAAAGGTAATATGCTAGGAATTCTAGCACCCATAAGATTAGCAAACATTCACCAACTAAAACCTAATCTCCATATCCACATGCAAATTCGTTGAATACACCAGGAGTGTAAATCAACTAGAACATACCAATAAAAATCAGAGGTGGACAAAGAGAATTTGTCTAAGTCTGATCCAATTTTATAGATGATATAGCAGTTTCAAGTACAAATTGGACTCAGAAAGCAAAAAAAAATATTGGACCTTCGTCTATGAGTCGGGTGCTGGCTTGTCTGCTTGCTTGTCCGCTGGAATCGGTGAGTTGCCCTTCTGGATATCAGCAAGTCTCTCCATGGTGAACTTCATGAAATTCTCAAGAAGATTGGCTCCTGCTTCTCTCTCAGTAGCCTCACGCTCCAGTCGTTTAGCCAGCTTCTCCTGCTCCATTGCAATCTTCTGCAGTTGAAGTTCTTGTTCTTTCCTTCTCAGCTCTTCTTTGGCTGCCTCCTCCTTTCGCCTTATCTCCTCCTTCGCTGCAGCTAGCTCCTCATCTTCCTTTCTTCTTCGTTCTTGGTCAGCCTTTCTTCTTTCTTCCCCCTCTTTGATTGCAGCCAAAAAGTTGGTACCATAAGCCACCAAGGTCTCCGTTAAGGTTGTCTTGGCTTCGGATAAATCCTTTTGAACGACCTCCAGGCCCGTCTTATTCTCAGAGACAGCCAATTTGGTTTCAGCTACCTCCGATCGTACATGGGATACATCTCCCCGTACCTCGTCAATTTCTCTTCTCAAGTGAGTGGTTGCTTCCGCCACCTTCTCATCAATGGTTACTTGCAAATAAGAGGTAAAGGCTCCAGCCATATCGACATTCATTGGAAAGGGCATCTGCAGAGAGGTTATTGGAGTAGCATTGAAGGATGTGGTTGCAATGAGTTCTTGGCTCGATGGAACTTGAGTAACAACCGCATCAACAAATGCCTAATAAGAGATTTCCTCATTTACCATCCGATGAGCGGCCTCCTGAATTTGTGCATTCTCCTGAGCAATTCGGGCATGTGCTTCCTGAGTATCCTTAACTATTTTCTGAATATCAACATCCAGGAATTTGGCCAACTGCACATCTTTGTAATCAATCTCGAGGGCTGCACGTTCAGTAGCCTTTGCCGCTATTCGAGCCTTAAGTCTCTCTGCTCGCTGAACTTCATATTCCAACTGGCGTTTCCTGTAATCTACAGCAGCTCTTGCCTGACGTTTGGACAGCTCGATTCTGGCATCAAAATACCCATCAGGTACAAAGGTGGACTTGGGTAAGCTTGTAGTCTGTGTGAGAGACCGGTGTTCTCGGATGGCTTGAAGTCTGCACATCACTTGTTTATCTGAGAACTGTTTCATTCCTGGAACTTGATCGATCCAGTCGAAACACCATCGTTCCTCACACCTCCAGAAGTTTAATCCCTTTGCTGCGATGATCAACATCCTTTCCTCGAAACAGAGTTGATACATGATATAGTCAAACTTCTTCCAGCGGCGGAATTCCTCTGCTATCAAACGTCCTTCTGGGGTTGATTCATCCAACTCAGTGTGGAATAAATCTTGAATGGCTCTTTCTATTTCGGTTTGAACAAAGAATTCTATTTCCTCGACCATAGGTGCCAAATCTGAATTGGGCAATTCTTCAGGATAGACCTTTGCACACCACTGACCAATTCTTTGTAGCTGATAACGAGGTCCTGGTAGTCCATTGAGAGGTACTCGAAGAGAAGTATCCGATCCAGATGATACTTTCCTCAGGCATTTGGCATTGAATATTTCCTTAGATTCTTCATCAGAATCAAATTCAGAAATGCAAGAGGATTCAGGTTCGGTGGGGGGAGAATCATGCCCTCCAACGAATGGTGGTTCTTGGAGTGTCCCAGCATCTGGTTGCTCCTCTATCGGATTATCACTTGAGAGGGCTGTAGCAGATTGAGCATCAAAATGTGTTTCCTCCGGATGGTCTGCTGGAACTGTCTGCTCCGGTTGATCTGCTAACCGGCTCTGTTTGGGTTCCCTTCAGTTGTATCAGAATTGATGATTGAGAAGGCTTGTTCGTCAGCACTTCGAGCTCCACTCGATCATGCTCCATCTTTTCTGCTATCTGTTGGAATGAAACTTTCAGGATCTCCTGCAACTATTATCTCATCAGATGAAGGATTGAGAGTTGGCTCCTCGTCTGATTGAGCTGTCATCTTTCTTTTCTTCGCAGCCTCCTCTGCTAATCGATGAAGATCAGCAGCAGGATCTTCATTTGCATCCTTCAACATCATGTTTGCCGAAGATTCGGCGGTTTCCTTCTCCTCGGCTGGGATAGTATCTCCATCTGCAGTATTCTCTACTGCCTTGGAGTGCTTCACTAGTTCTGCTGACATCTCATCCACTCTGCCAGGCTCTTCTGCTCTGCTAGCCTCATCCACAGGCTTTTCAGCAGCGTTCACTTCTGCAGCAGAATCCTTTGACAATTTTCTACACTTCTTTTTACCCACATGTTCTTCATGTGCTTGCCTTACTTTCTCAAACTCCTGATCACGAGCATCAAATATCATTTGTTGTCTCATCTTCTTGAACTGTTTCTTCTCAAGTTCCTTTCGCTGAGCCTCTCTCTTTTTCTTGGTTGCTTTGATTTCTTGCAAACGCTCCTTTAAGCATCTGGAAGATAATGGAGTATGGTCATCATCTGCATTCCTCTTCTCTGTTCTATCTTCAGCAGACTTCTTTCCCTTTTCAGGAACCTCGGATTCCTCCTTATCCGATGCAAGGACCAATTTCCTCCTTGTCTTCTTTCTTGCTTGCTTCTCAGGGGAAGTGATATTTGACCTCTTCTTTGATGGAATGGGTAAGGCCATTGCTCCAAGAACTAAGGGAAGTTGTTCAGCCTCTCTTTCGGTCATATTCTCATTAATATGCTCCACAGGAAGATTTCCTAACTTCTCAATTTCTTCAAGATTTTTAAAACAGTGCTCTGTTTCTGCATTCGTTCTCAACAATGCTATTTCTTCTTCTGTCATCGGGATGGAGGATTGGAGTACCTGGACCGCTAGACTTGCTTCATCAGGTTCCTCAGGAGAGGTTGGTTTATCCTTGTCCACATTGGATTTCCCTTTCAGCTTTCGAGGATTTCTAGCATTGACCGGCTTAGGCTCTTTTCTTGTTACTGGAATGTAGTCTGTGGAAAGAGGTGCTACTCCATGATCTACTCCTGTGTTAGTGAACAATATTTCCAAGAATTTACTAATCTTCAACCCAAAGTTCACATTTGAAGAGAATGTTCCATCTATCTCCATATGTGCATTCTTCTTGGCATGCTCTGCCCACCGCTCAAATATGAATTCAGCCCAATTTCCCTGAATATTGTCGTTCAATGCCATCATCACGACATATTTTTTAACAGAGAGCTCCGAATAAGAACCAGCATCGCACTGGAGCATCTTTATCACTATCTCTGCAAGCAGTTTGTACTCCTCTGACAAAGTGTTGATTGGAGTGGCAACCTTAAACGTACTTGCTTGCCCTTTCTCTCCTGTCTTTTTCCAAAGGTTCCAACGCCGTTCCATTTAAGCAACATCATTCAACTTATATTGAGAGATCTTGGCTCCATAATTTCTAAGTCCAAAAGTTCTAGACAGCAATTCAGCGTTTACTTCTACAATGTTCCCATACACACATGTCTTAAACAACTTCTGATCATCACTTATGACAGCTCTTGCATAAAATTCAGAAACCATATGCGGATGAAATTGATCATGTTCAGCAGAGAGGTACTTTACCAGTAACTCGGAATCAAGAAGATTTAAGATCCATTTGGGAAAGTGCTTGACGGTTAGGGGCATGTACAGGATTCTGTCTTTCATGATCTGTGCCACTCGTCTCTGCTCCGCCGAGTGATTGAATAATTTCTTCCGTTTGGCCAGATTCACTAATTTGCCGTAGGGAATGGACTCATCAATGTCTTCCTTCTTCTCAATCCCAGTAAAACCGGGTGCATGTCGCACATGCAGGGGTGAACTTGCAATGGATGGATAGATAAATACGGGTTGTTGAAATTGGAGAGTTTCTGAGTTTTCTGATGGCGATGATTCTATGTTCAGAGAACGGTTTGACTCTTGATTTGGAGAAGTTGGAGAATTTTGGTTCGAAGTCATGGTTGGGAATTTTAGTGAGGCTGAGGGTTTTGAGAGAGAGTTTTGCAAGGATGAGAGGCGAAGGGTTTCAGAAAAGTGATGAAGATTTGAAATCTAACTAGCGTATAGGAGAATTCGGAATACGAGATGGAATAGACGGTGAGGATTGTTTCCATTTTAATTTCAATCAATGGCTAGGGTAGGTAGTTAGATCGTGTGAGTATGCACGTTCTCTGGAACTTGAGTGCTGGTAACGTGGCACAACCCAATTCGTCGCCGCCGTCTACGCACATTAAATGCGCCTCTTTATGAAAAGCAATCTCCCGCGCCTGATTGAAATCTTCAGCAGCCAAACTAAAGATTCACTTCTTTCCAAATCATTTCATGCATGAGCGGAATCATTTCCGATTTGACCTCTACTTTAAGAGCCCGTTCGAATTCCGAGATGAGCAGTAACCAAAAATATCTCTATAAATGGCATGATTTGGAGATAATTGGATATATCTTCTTGCGACATTTACCTTCACTTCTCTTTTTCTCATTCAAAAGAAAACTTGTTTCCAAAAAAAAATATGGAACTAGCCCATACACTCTTCGTTCCGCGACACAGAATCCTTTGTGATTCTGGTTTATATGAAGAACATGAATCAGAATATCATGTGGCAGAGATGACTATGTCAAGTCTTCATGCCAGTGGAGTGGGCAGATTCGTGTCTCTCACTCCCCATTCGTTCTACAGGGAACATCTTCAGCATTTCATTCGATCGAGCGAACCCGTTGCAGACTCCATTGTTGGTGTCTTCAGGAACCAATTGGTGAGATGGACGGCTGACACTTTTGCCTCAGAGTTCGGCCTGCCGAGGGGTCCGATTCCCGTCATGGGTTATCGCAACGAGGAGATAGCCCCTGAGTGGACATCCTGGATGAAATGGAGAGCTTCCCCAGAGTTTGATTTCTCTCCAACTCCCTCAGCATATCACTTGCAACCTCGGTACAAGGTCCTGTTCGAAATCGTCTGTGGCATGATCGTCGGAGAAAATCCTGATGATATGATTTTCTCTCGCGAGATCTGGAAGGCCATGATGGTGATTGACGATCGGGCGGAGGTCGACTGGGCGACCTTCGTCTTTCAGAGGGTGCGGCGAAGTGTCCTGCTGTTCCCACATCTTCATCTCCCCTACAGGATGCCATTGAGTTGGCTGCTAGAGCGGAGATTTCAGGATCTCACTCTAGGTCCCTCGAACCTTCGGGGGGTAGATTTTTATCCATTTATGCCGTTGCCACCCTTCTGATGTGGTTGTACCTTCTTTTCATGTACATAATTTTGTAAATCTATATATAAAATGATATCTATATTTCATTCGGAGCAATCTTGTATATGCGAACTTGATATCGACTGACTGCTTGATAATAACCTTGTACTAAACAAACCTCATAATAAAATCCACATTAACTCTGCTGAGTGGAACTCTGCTAAGGTCCTAGCAGATGATTTTTTAGCAGAGCTATTTACTTTGCTGAATATGTAGCGGAGACTGCGTTCCCAAACATCTAGCAGACTACTAAACTTTAGATGCAAGATCTAACAATTTGGAGACTCTTGTCAGGTAGATCGACGGTCTTGAATGCGTGCGTCCTTTCACGCGTCGATTATTTTTCCAAGAAACACTTGACTGTTCTGACGTGGCATCTGTCAAATCGTCGCAGCCGTATGTGTATACAACATATAGCAGATGGCCATTAACTATCTTTGACTGAATCGAATCGATTCTCAAGAGGATTCTCCTGTATTCATCGTCTCATATCCCGAGATATGAACCATCGTTGCTTCTTATCATTGCTTCAATTTGTCATAAGTAAAGAGTTACGACTTTTCCCTTTATGAATAGCCCTCTTATGACGATCCTTATCACCACAAGTGTTACTATCTGAACTCTTTTTCACTGCTACTCTCCAAAAAAAATCTTCAAAAGAATGGATTCGCCAGGTCAAACTCTGGAATTGCGCCGTAATCAGATTCTTCATGAATCTGGATTGTATTCCCAGTATGATAACGATTACATTGTGGCGGAGACGGTGATGTCAAAACTCAACCGAAGTGGGTTGACCCAATTTGTCACGGCCACACCACGATCTTTCCAAGGTGATATTCTCCAAGAGTTTATCGAGGGCTGCTCGGTGGAGGAAGGAGTCATTTATGGTTCCTTCCGTGGCAAGCTAGTCTGTTGGTCACCAGGCTTCTTTTCTCGACGATTCGGCCATCCCAGAGGTCCTGGGTCAGTGTTAAGCTATCGTTTGACAGAAGTAGCCCCTGAATGGTCATCGTGGCAGAAGTGGAGACAATCGCCTTTGTCAGAATTTTCCCTTTCTGTTTCATCATAAGATCTGTAGACTCCTTATTGGGTGCTCTTCCGCATTGCTCACAACATGTTGATGGGAGAAAACTTTGATGAAACTTCCTTCTCAAAGGAGACATGGCAGATCATGATGTCCATTGATGATGAGGTCGAGGTTGATTGGGCGAAATACATCTTTGACAGCGTTCGAGACTGTGTCCAATATTACCCTTCTGTGCCTCTGCTGAATGGAATGCAGCTCAGTTGGTTGCTGGAGCAGAGCTTTCCTCGGATAGCAGAAGGACGATCGAACCTCCTCTGATACCAACTTATCGTTGTTGTTTTTCTGTTTTCTCATCCTCCTTTGTAATGACATCTTTCAGCAAATGAAATGAAAAGATGTATGAAATATGCATAACTTAATGTTTTTAGCCTCTAATATGACGTCTGCTGAAAGATCAGCACCCGTTGTCTTCTTAGCATTCTTTGCATTTTTTCAGTTTGTGAAGATGAATATTCTTCAACAGATGTATTCAACCTCCAGAATACTTAATGATGTCTTCATGAAATCCAAGAAATCCAGAAAGAATAAGAATATCATCTTATTCATCCAAAACATTGTCCAATTCCATAAGACCCAGTTTAATACATAATTCTTTAAATCTGGTTTCTGGAAGTGGTTTTGTGAATATATCCGCTATTTGATCTTCGGTGCATATATAGCGAACATCGATATCTTTCTTTTCCTGATGATCTCGTATGAAGTGATGACGGATATCGATATGTTTGGTCCTAGAGTGGTGGACAGGATTCTTTGTGATGTACATGGCACTATTGTTGTCGCAGTAGATAGGCACACATTCGGGAGAGATCCCGTAATCTTGCAATTGTTGCCTTATCCAGAGAATTTGCGAACAGCAGCTAGCAGCAGCCACATACTCTGCTTCAGTGGTGGAGGTAGCAACAGAGTGCTGCTTTTTGCTGAACCAGCTAATGAGCTTGTGTCCCAAAAATTGACACGTGCCACTCGTGCTTTTCCTATCGATCTTGCATCCTCCAAAATCAGAATCCGAATATCCACTCAGAGCAAGACCATCTTCTCTAGGATACCAAAAACCTAGGCCTTCTGTGCACTTCAAGTAGCGCACAATCCGCTTAGCAGTGTCTAGATGCGCTTTCTTAGGATTTGCTTGATATCTAGCACACAATCCAACGGCATAAGATATGTCAGGTCTGCTGGCGGTGAGATATAGAAGTGAACCTATAATTCCTCTGTAAAGATTAGGATTCACATCGCCTTCTTCTTTCTCAAGTGCGGCTATACATGTCATACTTATAGGAATTCGCAGGCTCTTCGTCTTTTCTGGGCAATATTTCGCAATCAAATAAAGAGTATACTTCTTTTGATGAATGAAAATCCCTTCTCTGGATTGTTGAACTTGTAATCCGAGAAAGTATGACATCTTTCCCATCATGCTCATCTGGAAGTTGCTGGTCATGAGCTCTGAAAACTTGTCACATAATCCTTGATTTCTAGAGCCAAAAATAATGTCATCAATGTATATTTGCAACAGTAAAATATCCCCTTCATCTTCAATGCGAAAGAGAGTCTGATCAATCCTCCCTTTCTGAAAACCATTCTTCAACAAGAATTTGGATAGAGTTCCATACCAAGCCCTCGGTGCTTGTTTCAATCCATAGAGAGCCTTCTTGAGTCTGTATACTTGATTGCCATGCTCGAACACTGGTGGTTGCTCGACATAGACTTCCTCCTTCTGTTCGCCATTTAGAAAGGCACTCTTTACATCCATTTGCATTACATCGAACTCATGATGAGCAGCGTACGCAAGAAATAAGCGAATGGCCTCCAGCCTTGCTACAGGAGCAAATGTTTTGTCATAATCTATTCCTTCGCATTGCCTATATCCTTTAGCTACGAGTCTCACCTTATTTCTGACAACTAAACCAGATTCATCTTTCTAGTTTTTGAACACCCATTTTGTGCCAATAACACTTTGATGTTCAGGTCTGTCTACCAGCTCCCACACATTGTTTCGTGTGAATTCTGCAAGTTCTTCATGCATAGCATTTACCCAATCCGGATCTAGTAGAGCCTCTTCGATCTTTTTGGGTTCTTCGATGGAGATGTAACAAGCCAGCATAGCATTGCCTTGTCTCGTCATTATGGGATCATTGACATCTCCTATGATATCTTCAAGAGGATGGGCACGCAACCATGTTGGTCTGACTGGTCTGACCACGTTTTCTTCCCTTGCGAGGCCATCATCTTGTACATTGTTCGCCATAGCACCCTCCTGGTGCTCAGCATCTGGGATGACTTCAACCGGAATGACTGCTGCAGGATTTCTTGGAACGGAAGCCTCTTCAGCAACTCTTTCAGCATCTGGAATCTCAGCAGCGCCTCTGCCAAGATCTTCGTGAGTGACCATCCCTTCCCCAAAAGGAATGTCCTTAGCAGTCTCCTCCTCTTCATCATCAAGCACTTCTAGAATAACTGATTCCATTATGGTGTTTGTAGGTTTGGCCTCAGCATGAACATTAGCATCACTGGCCTGGTCAGCAGTTTGGTCCCCTGCTGTGTGCGTCTGGTTTGGATTGCAGTCATTCATAGACTTAGTCGGATCAATACGCATATTATCGAAAGAATTTAAAAATGTTTGATCATTGACATCATTAGTCTCATGATTGCTATCCTCTTTTCTTTTGTTTTCTCTGCGCACTAATGTAGACTCATAAAAAATAACATTGCATGTTATTTCCACAATACCAGTAATCTTATTCAATACCCTATAACCTTTATGAGTGGGATGTCCATAACCAAGAAGTACACCCTCATCTGATTTAGGTGAAAAGGTATTAAGCTTAGATTTTCCGTTATTGTGAATATAACATGTAGAACCGAATGCACGTAGATGAGTTATGGAGGGCTTACGACCGTTGTACACTTCGTAGGGAGTTTTGTTGATTCTGCTCATGATAGCACTCCTATTCTGTGTGTAACTTGCCGTCATGACTGCTTCACCCCAGTACTTAGCAGGAAGTTTGGAATCTGCTAGCATCGAGCGAACGGCTTCCTTCAATGTCCGATTCCTCCTTTCTACTAAACCATTCTGTTGAGGAGTCCTTGCTGTAGATCTTTCGTGTGATATTCCAGCTTCAGCACAGAAATCCATCAGCACTCCATTACAAAATTATGTTCCATTATCTGATCGAATTCTCTTTACAGTAACTTCTTTACTGTTTTGCTCCTTGAGAATCAGTTCTGGCAGGATAAGTTTCACCTCATCCTTTGTCTTTAAAAGACGTACCCATGTGTACCTGGAGAAATCATCAACCACCACTAGTGTATATAGGCGTTTACTTACAGTGGGTGGAGTGACTGGACCGAAGAGATCCATATGAAGTAGCTCCAGAATCCTTTGTGATGTTTCTTTGTCAGGATTTGTCTTAAAGGATGATTTGGTCTGCTTCCCTTGTTGACATGATTTGCATATTCCTTCCTTGCGGAAAGTCTCATTGGCCAGACCTACAACAAGATTATTTTTGGCAAGGTAATTAATAGTTTTGAAATTTAAGTGATTGAACCTCTTATGCCATAGCCATGTTGTTTATTTAGAGCTAGAAAGCAGGAATGTTGTTGACCGCTTTGCCAATCAACAATATACAAGCCACCCTTGCGGATGCCTCTTAGTTTTACTTCTCCTGAAATAGCATCAGCAATAGCACAACCAGTATTCATAAAAGATACGATATACACGTTTTCACATAATTGGCTTATGCTGAGTAGATTATGCTTTAAGTTGGAGACGAGTGCCACATTGATGATTCTTAAACCGTTCCGTTCAATGCACCCTCTTCCAATGACTTCTCCTTCACTGTTGTCTCCAAACTTGACTTTGGGACCGTTAAATAGTCTTCTCATGTCTGAGAATAATTCTTCGTTCCCAGTCATATGAGCGGAGCAACCGCTGTCCAGGACCCACTCATTAGATATGCTCGTTCCCGTAGCTCTTGAGTCCTGTTCCTGCAAGTGAATCAAGTTGATTTAGGTACCCGTTTAGTGTCGGGTCCTGCAGGATTAGCGTGAAGCATAGTTCCTTTCGGAACCCACATCATAGTGACTTTCAAGACTTTCGTCTTGGTTTCACGATTTACCACTTTCTTGACCTTTGGCTTAGCATTGTTAACATTACTATTTCCAGATGAAGGAGTGTACTTAGCCTTCCTTGCCCTTTGAAATGAAGATAGAATGGGCTCAGGCCTTGCATAGACATTTCTTCTATGCAGCATATTCTGCTGGTAGGTAGGTCTCACAACATTGTACTGTGCAGGCCTCCTCTGGTGAAAATTAGGATGTATTATCCTTGCGTTGAAATCAGAACGCTCAGTATTCCTTGAGTTTGCTGAGTGAGGCTTAGCAGATGCTCTTGGATTCCTCTGCTGAGGTCTATTAAATGCATGCCTGTTATTCATCTTTTGATTCTTTTGCTGAGGCTTAGAATTGCATACAACATTTATCCTTGAGTTCCTCTGCTGAGGTCCATTAGATAAAGGCTTAGCAAATTCTGAGTTTTGCCTCTGCTGAGATCCAGCAGACGAATAATTGGCTGTCTTTGGTATAGACCTCTGCTGAGATCCAATGGGCATATTCTGCGGGAGTCTATTCTTCGGTTTAGCTATTGGCTTAGCATACGAAGTTTCAGCAGAATCTACTCCTTTACCCTTTTCAGCAGAGTTATGTCCAGCAGATACAAACAGAATTGGATTCTGTTTAGACGAATTATCATAGGGTTTTGACATTCTTTTTGATGATTCGCATCCAAGTCCAGACTTATCATAATGACGTCTTTGACTACTTACAAGGGCATTGAGAGCAGCCTTGCTGGATGTGTACATGCAAATACAGTCCTCTTTGGGGTTACTCTTTAAAACATGATTCTCCTTTTCTAAGGTTTGAAATTTTTCTGACAGAAGAGAGAAGTCTGATTTTAATTTCGAGAGTTCCTCACTTTCTAACCTCAGTCTCTCGACTTCCTCGGTCAAATTTGTAACTTTGAGTTTTAGTGAGGTATTTTCCCCAACGATTTCGTTTTTGATCTCATACATTTTTTAAAACTCTATTGAAAACTTTGTCAAGTAATCTTCCTCGGAATCGAAAAATGATTCCTCCGATTTATCTATGATTGAATTGCAAGATGGGTTAGTTGGTAATACCTCAGCTTCCTCAGCAGTGAGGGCTGATTCATTGGTTTGCTCAGCATCGTTGTCCGCGTCAGCAAACTGATCTTCAACAATGTTTGCCATCAACACGAACAATGCTTCTTCGCTATCTTCTTCTTCTGAAGAGCAGTAAAACTCCTCCTCATCAGCAATCTCCGTCCTGGTCAGCAACGCCTTGGTTACTGCTTTAGCAGCGCGTCTTTCAAATCTTTGTTTCAGGCGTTCTCTTTCCTCTCTGCTGACCTTTGGGCAATCATGCTTCAAATGATCTGGAGAACCACATTCAAGACAAGTTCTAGTTTTTCGCTCTACTGAGCGGTTAGATGATGGTGATTGGATCTCTTTCGCCTCTTTTTCAGCTTTCGCTTCATTCAGCATCCTCTGCATCCTTTTCATCTGTTCTTCCAGCTCATTGATCTTTAGATCAATAGGTTGTGTACCTGCACTGGAAGTACCTTCCTTTGCGGGTGATGCTTGAGCAGATCTTTCTGGCTTGTAGAAGGACTTCTTTGTCTTGAATTTACTGTAGTCCTTCTTAGCGAAGTACGCCAAGTCTTCAGAGTTGCTAGCGATATTTGATGCGGCTTGTGCTACAGCTGTTTCATTTTTCTTCGACTGCTGTATAATAAATTCGTGAGCTTTAAGTTGAGCAAATACCTCAGATGTAGTCAAGCTATTGAGGTCTTTTTCACTTAAACTTGTCACTTTCGCGAACCAGTCATCTCTTGGATATAGTTTGGAGATGATTT
>JAPKLW010005385.1:0-21295 GCA_026898455.1 Plectranthus barbatus
TTTCCTCCAATTTTCCTAAGTATTACTTTTGCAAGCCACACATTTGGACGTTTACAACAAAACACTTAACCAGGCAGCATCTTTCAATTCATGTCCTTTAATTCCAATCCATGCCCGGGTTCCTTAGACAAATGGAATTAATAATTGGAGACTAACTTAAGGCCATATTATCCTACTGAGCAGGGACATCACAAATGAGTTATACTCTGGATAATATCTAAGCTAGCTTACCACCAAAGTGAACCCTCCCATATAAGGATCTATTAGAACACACCTGATCCCTATAATAAGGCTGTCTCATTTAATTCAATCCCTAGAGAACTTATGAAAATTCAATACGCAAGCTACACATGTAAACGTTTACGCATGAACTCCCACTTCTCACATGAAATAAATATTTATTTTAAGAAATCCTATGTATTAGAACTTATGAATAATAAATTAGGTAAGCTACACATGTAGACGTTTACCTAATAAATTACCCACTTCCAATTAAGGATCGCTTTGAGCAGGTCTTACTAAATTATGAGCTTAGTAATTTTTAATTCATAAGGTTCAATTGCATAGATTATTTTATGTAGCCATAATTATAACATTGCTAAAATTATATCATGCATAGCATGAATCCCAAATTTATAGTTATAATTAATTACTCAAAATAAATCACATATCATGCTTTAAAGCTGTAAATAAAAGCAGTAAATGTGCTCCTATTATCTACAACATTCTTATATGCTGCGCAATTAAATTAAACACATATATCATGCAAAGACAAATAATAAAACAAATAAAAAATGTCCTCGTGGCCCCATGATACAAAATAAAAATAATTCTAACTATTACAAGTTGGAATTAATTACACAGATCTTCGACTGGGCTCCCACTACTTGGACTGCGATCTGAATTTATTTTCTAAATCTGCGCCTCCAAGATTGGATCCATCAGAAAATTGGACAATTGGGCCAGTTAACCAAATCGCAGGCCTAGGCACACATTGCAAGCACAATATCCCGCGAGAACTTGTCCCGATGAGCCACCACTGGTGAACCACTGCCGCCGGCGACTCGCCGCCAACGTGAGGGATCTCGGAATCACGAAACAGCTATGCACGTACGTGCATGTTTGTAGCTCGCGATTCTGCCTCCTCCGGTCGTCGCCCATTTTGCATGCTGCCACCGAGGCTTGCCCCGACCGTTGCCTGAACCGCCGTTAACCTTTCTTCTCCACTGTCGGCCTCTGTGACTCGCCAGAATCGTGTAAGAATGTGACCGGAAGCTTGCACGAATCGTGCGCAAACCCTAGGGTTTGCCGCACCTCCGGTTCGCACGCCACACCCTTCCGCAGCCATTCCAACCCGCGTCCCCTTGCGTCTGAGCCACCGCCGCCACCACCTTGCTCCCGCAGACGCCGACCGAGGGAGGGGAAGGCACCGCCGGCCTGCTCCGTGCACGCACCTCGCGCCCTGGCCGCACTGCCGCCGTCCCCGGCCACCTGCTGCTCCGCCCCCCGCATCGCTGGCCACCCCTGGAGCCCCACACCTGGCCTGGCCGGCCTTGGCCGCGCGGTGCCTGCCCGTCGCGCGTGTACGCCGCGCACTGAAACCCTAGGGTTTTCTCACGGCTGCGCAGTCGCCGTGGCCGCCGCGCGCCTGCTCCACCGTGACGCCGTGCGCGACCGCCGTGCACGGCCCTGTGTCGTGCCGGAGCCATCATGTGTTGTGCGGTCCTTCGTTCTTCGTGTTCTTCGTTCTTCGTGTTCTTCGTTCTCCGTTTTACAGATTTAATTTTTTAAATAAAAGATTACATTGAATAATCCTAATTACAATCTAAAAATCTAAATCTGACCACGGATTTATCTCGTGTGTGAAAAATGAATCCATATAAAAGTGCGAATTAACCCGAGAACCAGGAGGACGAAAAACATGAACATACAATCCATAAAACCCATGCAATCATTCAATAATAATTATCATGCAAATCATAGGCAATATTATTTTTTTGATAGAGCCAATTAATTCAACCTGGCTTTGATACCAATTGAAGAGATTCGTGAATTGAATCACGAAGTCCGTTTGCCAAGGATCGTTAATTGGAATATCGAAATAAATTGCTATGTCTATGATTAATCCTAGAATGCTCCTATTGAATATGCATAAGGGCATTTTTGCGGAATACCTGGATTGCGAAACCCTGAAGAACGAGTGCGCGGAGATTCCTCTTGATCCTTTCCCACGCACAAAGATTTAATCCCTAACAGATTGAGGAATTAATCTTATGAAAATAAAATAATTATTTTTGAAAAACAATGAGAGAGAGAAGAAAGAAAATCATCCTGATCTGATCTTCTAATCTGTATCCCAACTCAATCTGAATATCTGGTGAAGATTCCCTTCAGATTCCTTGCCGGTTGAGAAGTAGGATTTCCTCCTCGTTTCTCAGATCTAGTCGATCACCACAGCTCCCAAAACCTGGTTTGCTGTGTGCAACTTATGATCTTGTGGTGTGTTGAGATCTGAGGAATTGAGGCCTATTTATAGGAAAATACTGGACTTCTATTGGGCTTGAGTTTCATGGGCTAGACCAGGGACCAAAATGCAAATAGAATATAAGGCCTATCAATTAATTAATTCCCATATTCAACCCAAAATATAATTAATTAATTAATTAATATTGATTCATTCCACCAGAGAATCAATATTATCCTACCTATTTGCTACAACGTTTTGAGGTACGGGTTGCATGGGCTCGGTATATCCCCACATTTAAGTTTACAGACATTCGTTAATTAATATAAGCTCTGACAAGTTATTTAATTAATTAACATGTTATATTCCTATGTCAATCCACTCAAACCTTTTCACTTACGCTTGAACTTAATCAGCTTGTAGGACTTTAGCATAACGAACCTTTTGAGCTGCTCAGGGAATGTCACCATCCTATACTGGATGTGATTACATAGTTCCAGTACCAGACAGTCATACACAAACTGCTATTAACCAAGATACAGATATACAAGCTCAATTAGAGCCTTTCACTGCAACTCAAAGTAATACACAATCTGCATATACTTTTGTACCTTCATATAGGCTTAGGATCTCATCAAGCCATAGAGATCTAGATTCTTTTAATGTCAGATAAAAGAATAGATATTGACTTAGGTCCTTATCAATGTGTGCCCCACACCAGCATACCAAGCCATCCAAGACAAGATGCTTATTACTGCGTATGCTGCAGCCTACACGGACAGTTTATCCTGGAGCTGTCTCAGCTGTGATAACCATTTATATCTCGCTAGGTCAAACAATCCATACGATCTTCCGTGATCTACTACACACCGTATGATCTTCCTATCGATGAGATAAGAGGATAAATGCGTTTGCGACACATGTTTGTTAATTCCGACAGGAGATGAACATACAACATTTATGATTCCCAGTATATTAACCAATCGACCTTGTACATAATATACCAATCATAATGCTTTTAGAATATAAATCCATCAAATTCAAGATAGATTGACTATGGACATCATTATTTTCATGATTGTCATCCTTTTTCTCTCTTATAATCCTGCGCACTAGAGTAGACTCATAAAAAATAACATTGCATGTTATCTCCACAACTTGAATCGTCTTGTTTAACATTCTATAACCTTTGTGTGAAGGATGTCCATATCCAAGGAACACACCTTCATCAGACTTAGGCAAAAAAGTGATAAGCTTCGACTTCCCATTGTTATGAATATAACATGTCGAACTGAAAGCACGAAGATGAGTCAGAGAAGGCTTACGACCATTATACACTTCGTAAGGAGTCTGGTTGAATCTTCCATTGATCGTACTCCTATTCTGAGTATAGCAGGCAGTCATTACTGCTTCGCCCCAATACTCCCCACTCAGCTCAGAGTCGGCTAGCATCGACCGCACTCCTTCTATCAAGGTCCTATTCCTCCTTTCTGCTAGCCCATTCTGCTGGGGAGTCCAAGAAGTGGATTTCTCACGCCCGATTCCAGCTTCGGCGCAAAAATCCATTAGGATGCCATTGCAAAATTCTGTCCCGTTGTCTGATCTTATCCTCTTAACGGTGAACTCTTTTCTATTCTGCTCTTTGAGGATTAGCTCTAGAAGGATGAGCTTTACTTCCTCCTTGGTCCTTAGCAGTCTGACCCACGTATACCTGCAAAAATCATCAACAACCACAAGAGTGTAAACCTTTTTACTTACAGTGGCTGGATTGACTGGGCCAAACAGATCCATGTGCAATAGCTCAAGGATTCTCTCAGAAGTGGCCTTCTCAAGATTTGTCTTGAAGGATGCCTTCGTCTGCTTCCCTAGTTGGCAAGCTTTGCAAATGCCTTCCTTTTTGAAGGTCACCACAGGCAATCTACAACAAGCTGGTGCTTGGCTAGGTTGTTGATGGTTTTGAAATTCAAATGAGTCAACCTCTTGTGCCATAGCCAATTTGTGTCCTCCTTGTGGAATGCTATGAATCATGAATGATGTTGGCCGCTTTGCCAATCAACAGTGTATAGGCCACCCTTGCGGATGCCTCATAGCTTTACTTCACTTGTAGCATTGTCAACAATTTCACACCCAGTGTTAATCAATTAAACATTGTACCCATTTTTGCATAGTTAGCTGTTTCTCAGTAGATTGTGTTTGAGGCTGGAGACGAGAGCAACATTGATGATTCTCATTCCATCTTGCTCGATGCATCCTCTTCCAATCACTCTTTTTTTGTTATTATCACCAAACATGACAGTGGGGCCATAAACTCTTTGAAGTTCTGAGAATAATTCTTCTTTCCCCATCATGTGTCCTGAGCAGCCACTATCTAGGATCCATTAATTTGACATGCCTGATGTCTTAGCTCTTGGATCTTGTTCCTGCAAAAATCAGCAAGTTTGTTTAGCTACCCGCTTAGCATTGGGTCCTGCAGGATTAGCATGGATCATGGTTCCTTTTGGAACCCACATCTTAGTGATCTTCAAGATTTTCTTCTTGACATCACTTTTAGCACCCTTTGCATAATTTGAAAGAGGTGGAGTAGAGTGCTTAGCCTTCATATTCCTTTTAAAAGGATAACGATTGGACTCATGCCTCACATAGGTGTTCCTCCTATGTGGTGTGAACTGCTGATATGGTGGTCTTACAGCATGGTATATAACCTACTTGCCCCTATTGAAGGAAGGATTTGTTATCCTTGCATTGGATGCACAATGCTCAACATTCATTCTAGACACTGCTGAGTGTTCTTAGCAGACATTCTCTGGGTACTCTGCTGAGATCGAGGAGATGTATGCTTTTTATTCCAATCTTTCTGCTTAGCAGTTGACGACTCAGCAATTGTCTTCTCCTTACATTTTTCATTAGCATTGAACTTTCCAGCAGAAACGAATGTAATTCTTTTCTGCTTAGAAGATTCAGCGCTTCCATTGAAAACTTCCTTAGAGGATTTTTCCTACGATATCAATACAACCAAGCCCTACTCCAGATTTATCAGAATGATTTCTCTGTTGGCTAACAATGGCATTTAGAAGTATCATGCTTGATGTGTAAGGACAAATGTAATCCTCATTAGGTTTATTCTTCAAAGCTAGATTCTCCTTTTCAATATTTTGAAAGTTGTCAGCAAGTTTGGAGTAATCAAGTTTGAGTTACAAAAGTTCCTCACTATCAAACCTTAGTCTTTCGACTTCCTCGGTCAAAGATATAACTTTGTGTTTCAGTAAGGTATTCTCTCCCACAATAGCATTTTTTATAGCGCACATTTTTTAAAATTCTAATGAAAGCTTAGTGAGAAAATTATCGTCAGAATCTAAAGAAGAATCCTCCGATTGATGCATGATTGCTGAATTTGAAATGCAAATAGAATTTACCTCCTGCGCATCGACTGCTAGAACTGACTCAGCAGCATGCTCAGCTTCAGCATCCAAATCAGCAACGATATCCGCCATAAGGACCAGCATGGCCTCCTCATCATCCTCTTCTGAAGAGTAATATTCCTCTTCATTATCAGGAATGTCAGGCACCTCTGTCCTGGTCAGCAGTGCTCTGGTGACCGCTTTGACAGCTCTCCTCTCAAACCTTTGTTTGAGACGCTATCTTTGCTCTTGGCTCACCCTAGGACATTCGTGCTTTAGGTGATCTGGCAAATTACATTCAAAGCACGTCCTTGGCTTCCTTTCTGCTGGTCGAAAGGATGATGTGAGCTTAGCTTCTTTGGCTTCCTTCTCTTCTTTGGCTACCAGCATTAGCTTTTGAAGCTTTCTCATTTGCTCTTCAAGCTCACTAATTGTGAGATCTTCTGGTTGTGAGCTTGAGGTTGAAGAAACCTCCTTTGCTGGTGAAGCTGGTGCATATATTTCATTGGTGCGGAAGGGCTTCCTTGGCTTCCACTTTCCAGCATCTTTCTTAGCAAAATATGCTAAGTCCTCTGAGTTTACAGCATTTGTTGACGAAGTTTGAGAAACAATTGCTTCTTTCTTTTTGGATTGCTATATGATAAACTCGTGAGCTTTAAGTGGAGCAAATATCTCAGATGTAGACATTTTGCTGAAGTCTTTCTCACTCAGACTCATCATCTTCACAAACCAATAACTACTTGGAAAGAGTTTGGAAATGATCTTATTATTCATTTCCCCATTGTCATAAGTCTTTTTCAAGTTCTGGAGCTCTCCAACGATGATATTGAATCTTTCTTCCATCGCTTGAATGGATTCACCTGCAAGCATTGAGAAAGAATCATATTTATCAACGGCTACTTGGAGTTTATTTCTCTTCATTTGTTTTGTCTCCAGGGAAGATGCGCACACATAGTCCCACATCTCCTTAGCCGTGTCGAAGTCTAGAGCTTTGTCTGCTATCAACGGGGGTAGACAATCTAGTATGAGCTTCTTTGCTAGATACTCCAGCTAAGCTCTTTTCTTATCCTCGAACGTCCATTCATCGAACATCTTCTCGACCATTTGAGGTGGTCTTGGTTGCCCCCCCAGCAGGTGGACCGATGAAGATATTAGGCTTCATTATCTTTATGTGTCCTTTAGTGAGAACGTCCACCATCTCCAGATGTATACTTTGAAGCTGGATGGTGGCTAGCTTTTGCCATGAGTTGAACTTCTCCTTGTTATACTTTAGAAGCGTGTGATTCATCTTGGAAATCTTGATGTTCCTAAGCTAAACAACAAAAACAGTGCTAGGAAAATATAGATCTGGTCAAAAGCGACTCAGAAGCAGTCAGTCTTACGACCTCCTTCTCTGATACCACTTGTTGGTCCCTGATCAGAGTCGTGTTAAGCAGCTAAAACTACTTAACAAATGCAGCGGAATGTTCAAGAATCTTGCACTTAATTTCTGATACAAATATTTAGCTCGAAGTTGGAGTTTAAGGTTGTTTCAGAGATACTCTAGCAACTTGAGGTTGCTAGGTTTTAAATCAACACGCAGGAACAATAAAACAGTAACGAAAGAACACAAGATTTATAGTAGTTCGATCCTTAAGATCTACGTCCACTCCTCAGTCAAACACTGAGAATTTCACTAAAAAGATATATCAAAGTACAAGGAATCGCTGTTCACTTGTAGCAGGTGGTGAGCTTTCGAGCCAACCACTACAAAGCTATTCTCCGTTACTTCTATCTTTCGGCAGCTGCGGCTAAGTCAAGGACGCACCATCATAAAACTTAACCTTGCTGCAATGGAAGCTTTATAGTTCCTTCCTGAACTCTCCTGGGGGTTTAGGCAACAGCCCGTCTTAGTCAATCACATTTCAGAGATGTGAGTGTTGGATGCTTCATAGGATGGAAGCTATCCCAATGATTGATCCTTGAATAAAGTCAAGGAATCCTCTTGAATGCAGTGTCAGATATTCAATACTTGACTCTTGCTGTTGAGAGCTTTGAGAATCTTCTTGTCTCTATTATGTGCTCTCAACCAACTACTCTTTTTGCTTTTTGTTCGCTTTCTCGCATTACTTGTCTTTCACGAGTTGTATGAGCAGTAGTTTTCGTAGTCGTGGGGGGCTCTCTCTTGTTTAGACTTCTCTTTTATATCTGGAGATTCAAACTTTAAATCTCCAGACCCGTTAGACACAACGTCTCCTTTTCCCAAAAGAGCTACTTGCCTTTTCGTCCTTTCCAGCGTGGTACAGTGCATTTTTACCTACTTCGGGAAGGCTATTCGTCCATGTTTGTACCTTATGTCAGAACGGTAGTCTTAGCAAGAGTTGCTGGATATTTCCTTGCTTACTATTCTATCGGAGAATGTTGGTAACAATATGCTAAATAATTGACCTTTTGATTGCTGAGCTCTTCTAGCAATCTACATTGTATCCAAGTGCTGACTCCTCAGCAGTTGCATATTCAGCACTTGGGTCTTGATTCCTTATTGCTATTACTTCTAGCAAACTCCTGAGTATTAGCGAATGCTCACTCCTTCAGTATTCTGCTATCTCTTTTCTTCAGACTGCTGAGTAAGTACTCCTAGCAGTCATTTCTTCTCAGCATATGACTACTGTCTCCTTATCAGTCAATTCTTCTTATAACTTGACAACTACCTCCTTTGCAGTCGTCTCTATTTGCTGACGTCTCTAGCAATCTTCTTGACTGCTGAGAACGTTCCTAGCATCCAGAATTTTTGAAGTCTTCGTTTCAATTGCTGAATCCATCAACAATCATCCGCATGTACTTCTAATCTATTACAACTCGAAATATTTCCTATACAGAACTTTACACAGAGTTGCTAGACTATCTGGATTTCAGCAATGATCGACCAAACTAAGTAAGGCTTTGATTCAACAAAACCTTTACAATTTGATCTTAAAGAGAGATTTACAACATAAATCTGGGAACAATTTCTAGAATAATTCCCAACACTGACTAAGATGGCTTATATTCTTTGACCCACCAAAACATCAAAAGTAAGGAAGGATTTCTCTAACAAGAATCCTAACAATTTTCCCCTTTTTGGTGTGGTCAAAGTCATCTGGAACCTAAGCTGATGAGGTGTGGATAACTTTAGAGTTTTTAAGGTTTTGACAATTTGTCGCATAAACTCATAAAAGTTCCCCCCTCAATGTCAGCTTTTTACTTAAGATGTTCTCTTTAAACTTGGAGAAATATTGCTCGAATGATTTTTTCAAGTTAGTTTAGAGTTATTAAATCTTAAGAAGGGGAGATAGAAACCTGCTGATTACGATGGATTCTGTAAGTTCAGTGTTTGAAGAACGAAGACCATTGTTGGATAAAAAGAGATTGTCATCAACAAGTCAGTTTATCCTTTAATAGTTCACATTACAAGTACAGGGTTAAACAAACAAAAAGAAACCTATTACAGAATTATTTTTCAAGTCTATACTAGGCTGCTTCCGGTATTCAAGATTTCTTCAAACTAGTTACTGCAGAGGCAAGCACGAGAGATGCTGGTTTGATATTCTAACCACCTTTCCAAGGGATTCCCTCATGTTGGCATACTGCAACTGTGGTTTATCCTTCTTTATTACAAGTACAGGGATAAACCAACAAAAAGAAATCTATTACATAACTATTTTTCAAGTATATCCTAGGCTGCTTCCGGTCTTCAAGATTTCTTCAAACTGGCTGCTGCAGAGGCAAGCACGAGAGATGCTGGTTTGATATTCTGACCAGCTTTCCAAGGGATTCCCTCATGCTGGCTTACTGCAGCTGTGCTTTTTCAGGGGTCTGCTGGTGTTGATATTATCATGTAGCCCATCAGGAGTGATAAGAACATTCCTTATGATGTCTTGTATACCCCAAGCTTATAACCTCTTCCAACTGCATGAAGTGCTTTAACAGTTTGTGTGCATCATGCAGTGGAGGGTTTCTCACCAGCTAAAGCAAGTCGTGCCATCATGAGATTTCACAGTAGACTTCTACATGTGATTCTCGCATCTTATAGGCACTTCACCGTAGACTTCCACGGTGATTTTGTGCCTTTTGGGTACAATGAGTGGCTGCTCTGCTCAGGCTTTTGAAGTCTTCTGCGCCTTCCAAAATTATTTTCCCCCTCTTGGACCGCACCCAAAAAGGGTGGTGAGTTTATGTCTTGAGGTTTGCGCTCTACCACCATTTTCCCGAAACTGAGGAAAGTTTTGGTGAAGACGAATTAAAAATTGGGAAGGAAGGGTTCGACAATGGAGATTTTGGAGAAAAGTTTTTGTTTCTTGTTTTTTCTTTTCAGAAGATTTTTCACACACAAGGAAAACAAAAAGAATGAACCCTATTTACAGCAGAGAGAAAGGTCATTTAAATGAGATAGGTGTACCTTTTGAACTTTCGATTTCCGGATCTTCAGCAACAATTGAGATTCGTGGTCTCGCGATGTGCGATTCAGATTTGACAGGAGCGACATGGAAAGGAACTTTTTCCACGTGTCAAAATCTGGTTCATCGAAGCAAGATACGTATTAATTGCGATATAACCGCAGTGATCGCCTTTGGAATTCAAAATCCCACATTTTGAAATTCCAGGAACTGACTTGAGAGTCAGTTTCTAAACTGAGAGTTGGTTCTCAGTTTAATTCCGCATCCGTCTTTTGAGATCTTCTAAGTATGAACCAAAAATTGAGTGCCTCTTCATTAGTCAATTTGAATGAAGGTAAGTTTCTGCTCTTCGGACGCTTTGATAAGTCCCCTTAGCAGAATGAGTGGAGCATCGAGTTTGACAACTGAGAACTTGGACTCAGTTTTACCATTACTCTTCTCCAATAAGGACTTCATCAACTTCTAGTAGACCCAGTTTTAAGCATAGCTCCTTGAATCTGGTCTATGGGAGGGATTTGGTGAAGATGTCAGCTAGTTGATCGTCGGTTCGGATATACTTTACTGAAACATCTTTCTTTTTGACATTATCTTTGAAGAAGTGGTGCCTCATGTCAATTTGCTTTGTTCGAGAGTGATGAACTGAGTTCTTTGTTATACACATGGCACTGTTGTTATCACAATAGATAAGGACACACCCAGTCTCTACATCATAGTCAAGCAATTGTTGCTTGATCCAAAGCACTTGAGTACAACAGCTTGCAGCAGCAACATACTCAACTTCAGTTGTAGACGTGGCAAATGAGTGTTGTTTCTTGTGATCTTTCTGTCGATTTTGCATCTTCCAAAATCTGAGTCTGAATAAGCATTGAGAGTCAGTTCGTCAGATTTCGGGTACTAGATACCTAAGGACTCAGTTCCTTTCAGGTATTTGACTATTCTTCTGGTAGCCTCCATGTGTGACTTCTTCGGATTGGCTTGAAACCTCGCATAAACCCCAACTGAGTAAGAGATGTCTGTCCTGCTGGAAGTTAGGTACATGAGTGACCCAATAATGAATCTGTATGTTGTTGGGTTGACTGCCTCGCCTTCTTCGTCAAGATTGAATTGAGCACTTGGGCTCATTGGAATCCTCAAGGGCTTGGTCTTTTCAGGATAAAAATTGCTGATCAAGTCCTTGGTATATTTCATCTGATTGATGATGATTCCTCCTTCGGACTGAATAACTTGAAGACCCAAGAAATAGGTCAGTTTGCCCATCATGCTCATCTGAAAGTTGCTTTGCATCAGTTTGGAAATCTTCTCGCACATATCCAAGTTTCTGCATCCAAATATGATATCATCGACATATATCTGTACCAGAAGGATGTCTCCTTCATTCTTAATTCTCAATAGTGTTGTGTCGATTTTGCCCTTTTGGAAACCATTCTTGAGGAGAAACTGAGGCATACCAGGCTCTGGGTGCTTGCTTCAACCCATAAAGAGCCTCCCTCGGTTTGTAAACTTGGTTTCCTTCTTCAAAGCTAGGGGGATGCTCCACATATACTTCTTCTATCAGCTGCACATTCAGAAAGGCACTCTTCACATCCATTTGAAAAACGATTAAGTTGTCGTGCGAAACATAAGCAAGGACAAAGCGGATTGCTTCAAGCCTGGCCACTGGAGCAAAAGTTTCGTCGAAATAAATTCCTTCACATCAAGCATATCCTTTTGCTACCAAACTTGCTTTATTCCTTACTATGTTCACAATTTCGTCTCTCTTATTCTTGAAGACCCATGTTGTGCCGATAACTGACTGATGAGTAGGTCTTTCTACTAAGTTCCAGACCTCATTTCTCTTGAATTCAACAAGTTCTTCTTGCATTGCATTGATCCAGTCAGTTGACTTCAGAGCGTCTCCAATTTTCGTCGGCTCTAACTCCTAAGATATGAAGCAGGTCAGTAGCACACTTCCTTGTCTCGTGCGAATTGAGTTGGTAACACTATCGAGCACAGGTCCTTCAGGATGGTTTCTTAACGATTTCAAGTTTTGGAGCTTTGTAACTTCAATAGATTGGATGAAATCTTCACGGTACTCAGTACCATCTGCTCCAGACACTGGAACTCCAAACAAGTCAGTTTCATTGGAGCTTCCTTCTCCAGTAAAGACTCCCATATCTTGGATTCCATGATTTTCTCCAGTCGTACACGATTGGGCTTCTTCAGAGTGAGCATTTTCTCCTTCGGTGAGGCCAGTTTGAGTTGGAAACTCTATTCCAGCTTGACCCTCAAACAGTGCTCTGTTTTGATTTTCTGAATTTACCCCTTGATCGATGCATGCGAGCATTGTGAATGATCCCTCATCATCTGGAGCACTTGCGTGATCATCTAAGGATTTGGTTTGAGAAACTTGACTTTGATCTTCCTTCTCAGTACATAGTTTCTCATTCCCATTGTTTAGATCAAGATCACCAAGTTCTAATTCTTTCAAGGTTCTGTGCTCTAGAATAGACTCCTAAAAAACTACAGAGCATGTTACTTCCACAAGTCTGGTTGTCTTGTTGAGTACTCTGTATCCAAGGAACACTCCTTCATCAGCCTTGGGACTGAAAGTATTCACTTTTGACTTTCCATTGTTATGGATGTAACATGGTGAACCAAAAGCACGTAGATGAGCTATAGAAGGCTTACGACCATTGAATACTTCTTTTCAGAGTATAGCATGTAGTCATCAAGGCTTCTCCTCAGTAACCTTCTTTCAGGTCAGCTTCAGCGGGCATTGTTCTGACTGCCTCCTTGAGTGTCCTGTTTCTCCGTTCAGCAAGACAGTTTTGTAGAGGCATCCTTGGTGCTGATTTCTCATTAGCAATGCCAGCATCAGCTCAAAAATCCATTAGTGGACCATTGCAAAAATTAGTTTCGTTGTCAGATCCGATTCTTTAGATAGTGACCCTTTTGCTGTTTTGCAATTGAAGGATGAGCTCTTAAAGATGGATCCTCATTTCATCCTTTGTTGTCAACAGCCTTACCCAGGTGTATCTGGAATATTCATCTACTACAACCAGAGTGAACCTTTTTCCTTCAATGGTAGGCGGCTTGACTGGTCCAAACAGATCCATATGAAGAAGTTCAAGGATCCTATCTGTGTTTGCTATGATGGTTTGATTCTAGAATAAAGCTTTAATTTGCTTTCCCATATTGCATGCTCGGCAGACACCTTCTTCTTTCTTGAAACTGACTTGTGGTAGGTCTTCCACAAGTTTGCGTTTAGCAAGATGTCTAATTGACTAGAAATTCAGGTGGCTAAGCCTCTTAGTCCATAGCTAGTTGACTCCTTCTTGGAATGAGCTCATTGAGACAAGACATGTGTCTGGCTTCCCGCTCTCGCAATCCACATAATAGAGACTTCCTTTCTTAACACCTTTCAACACAGTCTCTTTGGAGTCTTTGTCATTGATCCAACATTCTCCTTCGACAAAAGTCACCTCATATCTAGACTGGATAAGCTGACTCACACTCAGCAGATTGTAGTTGAGGTTGGTGACCAAGGATGCATCATTGATGATAATTCAATTTCTCTTCAAGCATCCTTTGCCGATTACTCTGCCTTTTGAATCATCTCCAAAACTGACAAGTGGTCCTCTAGTCATTCTCAGTTTTGAGAGAAGATTACTATCACCAGTCATGTGAGTTGAACATCCACTGTCCAAGATCCATGCTCTTTTCTTCTTTTTAGATTGACCTTGATGACTTTGTACCTGCATAACATATCAGGTTAGACAAAAGGTACCCGTGTTTCGACGGGTCCTGCGGGGTTAATGTTATGGATCCATTCTTTAGGAATCCATACTTGCTTCACCTTATATCTAGGTGTTGCACATTCCTCTACCAATCTCTTCATTTTCAAATGATTTAAGCTATTTCTATGCATTCTTGGTAAGAGAAGTTGTGTGTATGAAACTTGACCTAAAACTTAGTTTCCTAAAATTTAGTATCTAGGAACGGACTTCCCAGAAAATGACTTCCTTGAAACTGAGTATCGGTTAAGTTCTCGGAAACTTGGTCCGGAATATGTAGTCTCTCTAGTCCTGAAGTTAGAGTGAATATTGGATTGAGACCTCGTATAGATGTTCTTTCTATGAGGATAAATTATGTTCACATGAGTTGAGAACTTTGGATTCCCAGAGTCTGGAAATGAAACTGACTTTCTATAAAGTTTAGTTTTAGCTGTCAAAGTGGGTTTTCTACAGTTATGAGCATGTCGTTTACCCCACTTCCTAGGTATAATGGGCTTCATCTCAGGTTTGTTTGACATAAGAGTCAAATCTTTTCTATGCTTGGGTGTTGAAGTTAGTTTTGAAACTGACTGTCCCCTTCTTTCCTGATCAGACTCAGAGGAGTTTTTGTCCAAATTGACTACTCCTTTACCTAACAGTTTGATTTCTAAACTGGAATTCTTCTTAAAGTGATGGTTCGAGATATTCCCAGGTTTGGAAGAAGAAGTCAGATTCCTCAAGTTATTCTTTGTAAAGCCTAAACCTGACTTATCATAGTAATGTCTATTTAAACTAAGAGCTTCTGAAACTTTGCTTGTACTAGAGTAGAGTGAACAGATAAGTTTTTTATCACTAGCAATTTTCAGTTTATGAGATGCGCATTCTACAGATTTAGATTTAAACGACTCAAGTAACATAGAATGCTCTTCTCTAAGTTTAGCTAAGTCTTCACTTACTGACTTTGATCCTTGGATCTCTTCAGTCAGTTTTGAAACTTTCAGTTTCGGTGAAACATTGTCACATGCCAAGACAATTTTTAACTTAAAAAACTTAGCAAATTCTCTATTCAAAGTTTTAAGAGTAACATCCTCTAAATCTGAGCAATAGGATTCAAAGTTGTCTTCAATGCATGCTATAGGAATAGAAACTGAGTTGGAAATGTGTACTGGAGTATTGGACTCTGCTTCAGTTTCTTCCTCTTCTCCCAGCTTTGCCATCAGCACCAGGAAGGCTTCTTCCGCAGCCTCGTCGTCTGATGTGAAGTAGCCATCTTCATTGTTTGAGATGTCAGGCACCTCAATTCTGGTAAGCATGGCCTTAGCAACTGCTCTGGAGGCTTTCTTTTCAAACACCCTCTTCAAGTGCTCCCTTTCCTCTTTGGAAACTAATGGGCACTCATACTAGAGGTGATCTGGAGAGTTTCATTCAAAGCAACCTCTAGGAGATCTGTAGCTGAAATTCAGTTCACCTGATTGTGAACCTTCCTTCTTGGATTTTGCTATCTCAAGAAGTCCAGTCAGCTTCCTTATTTGCTCTCCAAACTCTTCAACTGAGATCTCTTGCTTCTTTTTCTGGTAGGAAGGTGTTGGTGCTGACTTAGATGTGGACTTTTGTCTAGAAGTTCTGTCAGCTTGATAAGGCTTTTGAGACCTTCTATTGAACTTCCTTTTTTCAAAAAAGCAATCTCCTTCTGGATGCGTGATGACACTTTGCAACGCTTCATTTCAGTTTGCCATTTGAATGTCCCATTCATGGGCTTGGAGCTGGGCGAACAAATCCTTGGTCGTCATCTAAGAGAGATCTTTCTCTTTCAGGCTGGTAGCTTTGACGAACCAATCTTCTTTGGGCATCATGGAGAGAATTTTTTTATTCATATCAGCAACTTCATATGTTCACCCCAAGTTTTTCAACTCGTAGATAATAGCATTGAATCTTGCTTCCATTGATTTGATATTTTCACCAAGAAGCATATGGAAAGATTCATACGTATCCACATAGTTTTTATTCTTATTTCGCTTCATCTGAGTACTTTCTTAACTAAGTGAGCAAAGAAACTCCAATATCTTCTTTGCTTTGTTGTGCTCTAAGGCTTCAATAACAAGTGGCGCTGGTAAGCATTGTAAAATGAGCTCCATGGCTACTGCATCCAGCTAAAAATGAACTTTTTCGTCATTTGTCCATTATGCATTAGGCTTCTCCACTATCTCTTGACCTTCTGCTCCTCCGAGCTGAGTATTCACCTTAGTGATCTTTATAGGTCCGGTAGATAGAACCTCTGCCATTTCTAGATGGACATTCTTCAGCATGATCAACGAACGTTTCTTCCAAATCTCAAAATCTTCTAATGAGTATTTTTGAAGTTTCGTGATATGAGCCATCTCTGTGCACCAAAGCTAAAAACACACAAAACAGAAACCAAGTGCAGAATAATAGAACCAAGCGCAGAAATCAAAGATCTGGTCCCAAGTGACTCAACACAACCGTAGTCTGTAAGAACCTTGGCACGTGATACCACTTGTTGGTCCGGAAATCAGAGTGCAATATGTTCAGCGGAAGGTTTTGTGTATGCAGCAGAGGAAAATGTAAGCACAAGCATTGGTTTGTTTAAATAGGGCAGAGTCAGTTTTGTGTGCAGTCAGTTTGAGCTTAAGTCTTTGTTCCGTCTTAAGTCAGTTTCACAATTTATATTCTTCAATACTTGGACAAGTATTGAAGGCTCAAGTAGTTAGTTTGTGAAACAGAAACAATAGAGCAAGTATATGGAAAGCACTAAAGCAGCACACAGAGATTTATAGTGGTTCAAATTTCAATATCCTAAAGCCACTCTTCAGGCCCAAGGTCTGGATAATTTAATAACTGAATACAAGCCTCCTTACGATCTATACACATTTTGTGACACCTCTGTCCTCCGGTCAGCTGTGGCACTCGCCTAGGAACTCCTTGTAGATTCAGTCTTCAGGTTGAAGTGGGGACGCACCCCGCAACCTCCTTCCTGGTGGGTGGATGCTTACTAATTCTTCCTAAAATGGTTGGATTTTTAAAGGTTCTTCCCAGAACTAAGGTGGTCGGCATACGACCGTGATAATCAGAATCCCAGACTAGGAAACTGACTGCTATGAATATATCTTAAAAAGATATATTCACAAAACTGAGCCTTAGCTTAAAAATTTGGCCTCGTGTTAGGAGATGATAGCACGGTGGGTAACTTGAGTCGGAGACTCAAGTCTCGTTTTCACAACACAAAAAAAATTCCGAGAGAGTTTTGTGGGATAGATGACCTGAATATGCCTTTGTCTCTTTAGACTAGTAGATTTTGAATTCAGTTTAGGTAACTGTTAAGCTTGAGGGTTGCAGGTCTTTATATAGAGAGGAGAGTCAATGGCAATTTGAATTTCTATCCGCTAGACACATAAATTCATACGTTAGACTCATGTATTGTATTGTCCAATCGTAGACCATGCCTTAGGTCTCCTTTCTGCTCTGCCCATTGTCAGTGTATGATACACTAACTTTTTGTCAGACTCATTTACAGCCCGAGAAATCCAGTTTGTATAACCTCGTACTGACTTAGGCATTTTACAAATGCCTAGGCCTAACTATGGCTTCTTATACTGACTTCTAAGAGTCAGTACAGTTTAGCGCTCATACTGAGTTCCCACGGTTAGTATGGTAAATCCTCATACTAAGATGGCTTATATTCTTTGACCCACCAAAAAATCTAAAGTAAGGAAGGATTTCTCTAATAAGAATCCTTAAAGCAGTCTATGTCGATTGACGTGGAGCATTCAACGGTTATGTGGCTTCGAGCGATGCAAGGGATTGAAGCGAGAGGTGAGCATCGACCGACGCCATTCATGTTGGTCGATGTGAAAGATTTCCTACACATTTATGTTAATTTCAGTCGGGATTTTCGAGCAAATTTCAAAACACAACTTTTTCCTGAGGTCCAAGCCCACAAGACCCAACCCTACTACTATATAAGCTCATGTACTAGGTTTAGATTCATTTTTCAATCTTCATTCAGTTTTTTTATCATTCGAATTTTTTGGAGATTGAACAACTGGACCAAGTTTTTTTTTTTGGACTTTTATGTTTCAAGTAAGTATGCAATTTTTTATTTTGTTATCAATGTCTTCTTTTAATATGTCTGTCTAGTATCATAGCAAATTGTCGGGTTTTCTCCATGTAGATTGCATGATGTGATTCAAATATTCAAAGCCTAATTTTGTTTAATTCTCTGATTTTGATTATTAAAAATCTATTTCAATCGACTGATCGAGAGATGAAAATTGACATAGGTTTATAGTTAATCTGAACTTTATTGAGATTGATTGACTTTGTGTAATTGAGTCTTAAAAGATGAAATTCAGTTGTCAATAATCTCGATTTTAATTACTTGACCAAGGAGTTTTAATCATTTTATTAGATTTCACACCTTTGAGTTATTCTGGTTTGTATTATTTGTTTCACGCATGTTATTTAGATAGGTTGAATTTCCTAAGATTTGTGATTTTATTTGAGAAGTTAGTTTCCAAAAACAAAACTACTATAAAATTAGATTTCCTCAAACAACGATTTGAAAAACTGCATCCAATTTATTTGCACTTTGCTATAATTCATAATCGATTTTTGCATTGATTAAATTGTCGAAGGAATTTCTTTTATGGTGAGTTGGGGTGGAACAATTTTGATCCATTATTATGTGAATTGATTGAAATCACACTTATATATATAATAATATATCATAACAAACACGATTCTAGATTTGACTTCATTTGAGTCTCTTTGTTTTTTGTCTTTTCTTTAGTGTCTTAGTCATATTTTGGTGTAGAGTCGGGTGTGTTATGCTAAATTGTTTCTGATAGAAATGTATACTGAAATCATTAATGTCCATCTCATGTATGAATTAACAAACATGTGTCGTAAACGCAAGTATCCTCTTATCTTGTCGATAGGGAGATCATACGGTGTGTAATATATCAAAGAAGAATATATGGATCGGTTATCCTAGCGAGATATAAATGGTATCACAACTAAGACAGTCCCAGGATAGACTGTTGGTATAAGCTGCATCATACACGGTAATAAGCAGCTTATCTTGGTTGCTTGGTATGTCTGGTGCGAGCGGTACTCATTGATAGGACCTAAGGAAATCGATTCTTTTATGAGACATTAAAAAATCTTGATATTGATACTCTGTGTAATTTTATGCCGAAATGATGGTTCAGAAGTATACACAGATTTGTGTGTCACTTTGAGATA
Organism: Plectranthus barbatus; assembly: GCA_026898455.1. Classification (NCBI taxonomy): domain Eukaryota; kingdom Viridiplantae; phylum Streptophyta; class Magnoliopsida; order Lamiales; family Lamiaceae; genus Plectranthus; species Plectranthus barbatus. Next base: position 19,292 of record JAPKLW010005385.1, read on the forward strand.
CTATGGTGGAAAGTTCTAGTCGAACTTGTATATCTGTATCTTGGATGGTAGCATTCTTGTACGACTGTCTGTTACAAGAACTAGGTAACCATATCTAGTATAGGATGGTGACATTTCCTGAGCAGCTTAAAGGTTTGTTATGCTAAGTCCTACAGGCTGATTAAGTTCAAGCATAACTGAAAATGGTTGAGTGGATTGATTGAGGAATAAAAGATGTTAATTAATTTTGGAAGCTTCTCAGAGCTCAAATTAAATAATGAATGTCTATTAACCTTAAATATAGGAATTTTTCTAGCCAATACAACTCGTTCCTCATAACGTGATAGCAAATACGTAGGACAATATTTATTCTCTGCTGGTATGAAACATTATTAATTAATTAATTATATTCTAGGTTGAATATGAGAATTAATTAATTGAAATAAATTATTTGCTATTTGCATTCTGGTCCCTTGTTTGGCCCATTAAAGCTCAAGCCCATCCGAGATAAGTTTTCTCCTATAAATACCCATTAGACTCTCATATCACAACACACCAGAAGATCATAAGTTGGAAAGCAGCGAACCAGTAATTGGGAGCTATGATAGGCGACGTAAGATTAACTTCTCGATAGGCACGAAATTCGAAGGGAATCTTTACCAGATTTTTGGATCAAAGTTGGGATACAGATAAGAAGATCATATCTGGATGGTCAATCTCTTCTTTCTCTCTCTAGTTTCAAAATTAATGGTTGAATTTTAGCAGATTTAATTCCTTCATCTGGTAGGATTAAATCTTGTTGTGCAAGAAAATGGATTGAGAATCAAATCCCTGCACACCCAGTTCAACAGTTTCTACAATCCAGATAATCCACATAAAACATGTTTTGTATTTCAATAGGAGCATGCAAGGATTATTCATAGACATAGTAATTTATTTTTGATATCTAATTTCAACCTTGGTTATGGATTGACAATTCAGCTTGCCAACAATCCCTTCAATTGGTAAGACAACCAGGTTGAATTAATTGGTTGTATCAGGAAAAATAATATTATCTATGAATATTCATGATACTTATTACTCCCTCCGTCCCAAACCAATAGGTACTTTTCATTTCGGTACATGAATTTGGAGCTAGTGTTTAGTAGCTAATTGTGGTCGTTAATAAAATTGGCAATCGTTATTAACTTATTTGAGTCTTATAGAATTTAATTACGATTGCCAATTTTATTACCGACCACAATTAGCTACTAAACACTAACTCCGAAATTCATGTGCCAAAATGAAAAGTACCTATTGGTTTTGGACGGAGGGAGTATTATTGAATTGTGATTGTTTGGTTTGGATGGTATGTTTTTTCGTTCCTCGTGGTTCTTCGGATAATCTGCCCTTTAATAAGGATTCATTTTTAATCCACGAGATAAATCCGTGGTTAAATTCATTTTTCAAAAATTGTAGTAAGATTGTTTTGTTTCCTTGTAATTTCAATTTCAAATTAAATTTGTAAATATAAAAGACGAAGAACACTAAGAACAAAGGAACCGCACAAAACGCGTGATATGTGGCAGCGCACGACAGCACTGTCACGGCAACAGGCCGTGCAACTGCAAGGACAGCGGAAGATGATGGAGTGGGCGGCAGCGCAGCCGCGGTGAACTTTAGGGCACGCACATCAATGCGGTAGCTGCGCATCCTGCGGTTAGCCCAGGCAATGGCTGATATGTGTGTAAAATGACCTATTTTTCAATGGGAGAGCGTGCATGTTTGTGGCCATTTTACCCTCATATCATATGTTTTTGTCGTTCTTTTGTCTTGTTTTTGTGTTTTCATGTTTGAAATGATGTAGGATACATTTTGAGCATAATATAGCGTATTTGGAGAGTTTTGGAGGAAAATCATCCAAGTATGAAGTCCGAGGAGGCTATGTTCGCCCGAGTGGTGCAAAAAAAAGGAGTTTTGGGAGCTTGGAGGAGTTGCTCGGCCGAGCGGTGTGCAGGCTCGGCCGAGCTGCCCGACAGAGAGCTC